>JAODTR010016045.1:0-26314 GCA_025399935.1 Amblyopsis rosae
AGCTGCTGCCCCCGCGACCCGACTCCGGATAAGCGGATGAAGATGGATGGATGGATGGGGCTGTACATTACCAATATTTAACCCTCAAAGTCAATTGCAGACAGCCTACTGTATATAACAAGTTCTTAATTTCTAAAAGCAGGAGAAAGTTGTTTTACAGTGAGATAGAAGATAAGGTATCATCATAGAAAACCTCATTTAGAATGAGTATTATGAGGTGGAGAGGTCACTGGAATGGCGGTGGATTCTGAAGAGGTGGTTTAAGCCTCTTGCAGAAAAATGGTAATCATTATGAACTAGGTTTGAAACAAACTAACAATGAGCGACACGCAATCTGTGAATCTACAGTATGTACTGCTTTGGTTCAGACGCCATGAAATTAATCTTATTTCATTGCGATAGCATTTATTGTCTGCACCCTAATAATACTTACCATTCCCTTTGGTGCAGATGTACCATCCAGAAAGAATGTTCCATGGGGCCCTTGGCACGCTCGTGGATCGGCATTGGGGACGGACCTCAGCAGTGCCCCTCCATGACCCTGACGCCTCGAGAGATCCGCCTCTCAGCAGACATCAAGGTGCCCCTCTCTTCTAACATATTAATGTGCTGTCACAGTCTGTTACCGTCCTCACATGTTAAAGTACTAGTGCACATTTTTGTGTTAATTTGGCTCACACACAACTCTGTTATTTCAACAGCATTATATAATGAATTATGTCATTATGCAGTAGTAGAATATATTGGATTTTTAATTACTGCTTGGAATTACAAGAGTGCAAGGACATTATTGGGGTGTACAGTATCTGTTAAAACTGAAGTTATTAATTAATGAATCCATAATTATTTTGTTAAGAAATTGCTATTTAATTCATCCCATGAGAAAAGATGCTTTGATTTTGTTTGAAGAGGCTTTCTCTCATGATATTGAAAATTAATAAATGAGAAACAAAAACATGAGAATTAACAATCTAAGGCAGGATTAGTCATTCTCGATCAGTGTTGGGCAAGTTACTCAGGAATTGTAATAAATTACTAGTTATTTATTACTCCTTCAAAAAGTAATACAATTACTTTACTTATTACTGGGTATTAAAAGTAATTAGTTACATTACTAGTTACATTACTATTATACTTTCACAATCACTACCCTGTCTCGCCCTTTCCAAACAATAATTAACCTTATTAGTAGTCAGCATTCAGCTAAAGTGAAAATATTGCAACCTGTCCAACCAGATAATTGGATAGGTTGGTTAAATTAGCCCACCATAAGTTTTTAGGACCAGATATCTTATTCTTATATTAGTAATTGTAATATTATTACTGTTTTGGAGTAATTAGTTACACTATTAGTTACTGAAAAAAGTAATAACATTACAGTAACTAGTTACTTCCCAACACTGTATTCGATAAAGCTCGTTAACTTCGATCTTGAATCCAAACAATATCACTTCGCAGACCTCCGCGGAATTGCTCCACACATCGAAAAGCATTGTGTACTACGGCTTTGTTGATGTGAGCGCTGTTCGCCATTACAATTACAGTGCTATTGCTGTGTAGAGTATTAGATAATTTTTTCATGCACAGAGAATGGTAAACTAGCAAAATCCGAAGAGCTATTTGTGCTGAGCTATTTGGTGAATTTGACTAAACGGGCAATAGCTTACAATTAGCTTGCAATAGCTGACTTTACCTTTAACAGTTGCAGCAATAGGTGATAGCATCTCTGATAGATTCCACAGCTGCCTGGTTCTTGGGCAGCTGTGGAATCTTCTTGTGGGTTATTGTGGGTTCTTGGGCATCATTTAGCTCCACAGGAAGTTCCTCTAAAGGCCATCTCCCCAAACAGGAAGCAGCAGGCAGGACGCAGGCAGGAAACAGGAAATCGGCATTATGGACAGGATGCCATCACATGCAAAGACAATAGAACTGATATTTCGGAGACATTTCAGCACGTCACTCACCTCGCCGACCGTCGCTTAGTTGCATCTTCACTTGCCTCAGGGCAGGTGAAGTCTGAGCTCATCTGCTAAAATACATTTCTGTACAAGCAGGCTGTTATGTCTCTCAAACTCAATTCATCACATAGCCAAATGTGTTGTTTGCCATCTGTTTATTTATTGTTTCTCCTCTTCACTTTACATTGCATTTACACCTTTAAAAAGTTGTTTTTTTATATATCTCTTGTAGAATGTGGGCATTCTGATAAATGGCAGTGTACCTGATCTGATTGGATCCCGGGTGGAATGTGATTATGGACTGGGCGTTTCCACGGTAGCTACCGTGCACCTGGAGTACGGCCCCGCTCAGATTCAGACCTGTCCACTGCTGCCTAGGGAACGGTACCCATCCATCCCCGCTGACAGAGGTGAGATTGCAAACCGTATATCAATTTGTCTTTCGGACAAAATGGCTGAGCCAGTTTGGCAGCTACCTTCTTATCTCTCCATGCATACTAAAAATATCAACACCTACGCTGTGTTGAAGTGTGTGTGAGCAGGTTTAAACACGGTAATTCCCACTTTTAGATGTTCTGGGCCGACCACTTTGTGTTATGACAGTGACTTCACTTTGTTTTCTGAAATTGGCAGCATTAGAAAACCAAGGCCTGTTTGTTTTTTGCAGACCATCTCACGGTTCCCGTGGCAATAAAGGTGAACGGCACAACTGTGGTGTCTGGGAGCTTCATAATCTATGACTGTGAGAGGACGGGGGAAATACATCGCAAAATGTCGTAAGTTACATTCATTGTGGTCGGTTTGCAAAACTCAGTGTCGCAGGATCAGCCAGTGGTTCGGCTCACCCATACCTTCCCTTGATTTGTTCAGGACCAATTAAAGCAAACACACCTCAAATGGGGCCTAAATGTCAGTAGCCGGGACCGCAGCCACCTTTAAGCAAAGGGCCCTGCCAAGCTATCGCATCTTTCAAATGTCAGCCCTGGTCTCCACGGCATGCCCATGGCCGGTAGGATGGCAAATCCTCGCTAATTTGTGTCCCTCCACATGTCCACAACCTCTTTCATTTTTCCCTTTTCTGTTTGGGTCACAAAGGGTAAATAATACTGACATGTCCACTGGACTCACCTATATTCTGATTGTCTTGCTTAAGGATTATTCTGTAAACGTCAAATTCACCAAATATCTCCTTGTATTTCCCAAGTTTATCATTCTCTGTGCTTAAAAGCGAAATAATATGTCACTTCTGCACAGCCCTGGCTCTGTAAATAGGAACATACAAAGTGGCGAACACCGCTCACAACAACAAAGCTTTGCTTCACAATGCATTTAAATGTGTGGAGCGGCGCTGCGGATGGATATTGTTTTGATTTGAGCTTGAAGTTAGCAAGCGTTCTCGAGATTACAATTGGATAAGTAGAAGGCCTGGCTGTGTTGATGTTTTGTTCCTGTGAATGGGTGTGCCTGTATGGGCATCGTGTCTTGGTCACAAAGAGGGCTTTCTCTGTTCTGGAGGGGATCCAGCTGGCTTTCTCCAGCATGTCGAGCTGCTTCTGAGCCGTCTACCAGCGTAGTAGGGCCATCGAGTGGGCGTGTGCGTGCATGTTTCGGTCTGTATGTGTGAATGGTTTCACTACGGCTCTCTGAAATTATAACGGCATGTCCCATTGGTCCACTTTTCAAGTGGCACTGAAAGTGTGAAAGCTAGCCGCGGCTGCATTGTCACTGGAGCGGGACTGTAGACGATATGTGAGCGTGGTCCTCGTCCTCGCCCAGGTCTCAGGGTGTGAAACGAGAAGGTGTTGGGCTGAAGGTGATAATGAGCTAAGTGCCGTTCGCACAGGAAGCGCTAGCCTGCAAGCTAAGGAGCTGCTATACTCTATCTAATTTTAATCACGTCAAGCTGTTTTTTTAATAACCTCGAAAGAAATCACATCTGATCAAGCTCTGCTGTAGACCCGCCCCCTTGTTTTCATTGGCTTTTTCTTTGGTTTATGCATCTGTGGAAAGAGATCTTCTTTTGTGACAGAGTGCTCCAACAGTTCATGTGTGTATCTCTGCCTGTATGTACCCTATGCGTGTGTGTGTGTGTGTGCGCGTGCTTGCACGTGCGTGTGTGTGTGTCTGTGTGTGTTTGTATTTAGATAGCTCTCCCACGGCCATTTCAGAGCAGTTACTAGGCAAAGTGTTAATCACAGCCAGACTTTAGCATTCCACTCTCAACAAACAAGCCAGTAGGCTAACCAGCTGACCTGCCCCCCCACACACACACATACACACCCCTCCCACCTATTGCTTTACTGTAATTCTTGGTCTCTCGCTCTCATTCTATGTATCCTTTTATTCTTCCTTTGTGCCTGTGTGGTTCCTCTGGTTTCTCTTTCTCCTGGCTTCTATATTCTATGTTCTGCCTTTGTTGTTAGTCTGCCCCCCACCCACACATACACACACACACACACACTAGTCCCCACTTCACCCCCCACCCCGAAACTAGTCTTTCCTCACTGACATCTTTCTCCTTGACAAGAGTCATGACTGAGAATGTGTGTTTAACCACTCTGTCCACCAAGAGAGGCCATGAGAGCGTGAGCTCGTCTGTGTGTTTAGTGTGTGTGTGTTTTTGTGGGTGGGGGGACAGGGTGTGTGTGTGTGTGTGTGTGTGTGCGCGTGTTAGAGAGAGTGTGCATTTTAAGCAGGGGAAGGGTCAGGGTCACAGGGTCACATTTGTTGGCGTTTGGTCAAGACTGCGTCAGCTTGACTGCAATGGCTTTTGTCCATTTGTGTGTGTGTGTGTGTATGCACGTGCACGCACAGCATGTACGTGTGTGTGTGTTAGAGAAACCGAAAAGGAGGTAGCGAAAACAATAGTTGATAATAAGAGCCTAGAGAGGACTGTCTGCTTATACCCCCCCACCTAGCATACAGTATACTGTACACACACACACACACACACACACACACCACCTTCCCTCCCTTCCCTGCTTCTCCCCCCACCTTCTCAAGACCGCCCCAGAGTGACGGTATCACTAAAGGCGCTATCATTCCTAGTGTTGGACATCTGTCTCCTCCCTGAGGCGAGATGACACGCTCTCACACACACACACACACACACGCATACATACAAGGAGGACGTGTTCCACTTTGGATGGTTTATTCAGAAAAACGTGCTGGCACACACCACACACACACACACACACACACACACGCACACACACACACACACGCACACACACACACACACACATGCCCGTGTGAGCACTCAAATCTAGCGTGCTAAGCTTGTTGCGCTGTCTTCTGTGTAGACATAGCTTTGTTCTGTGTCTGCTAAGCTCCACTGTTTGACCTTTTGCTGGCACTGTTGTAATTAGCTGCTGGACAGTTCTTGAGGAGAATGACTATACATGACCTCCTCTCTCCCATTCGCCAAGCCGTGATGTGTGTTATCTACCTGAACTCATGTGAATAGGAACGCTTATGCCTGCGTGTCTGTGTGTGATGTCAGGTGTATAAGCTGCTTGACTACCAGGTGGAGGTGTTACTGGGACCAACAAAGCCACTCTTGTCTCTCCAGTAAAGACGATTCTACGCAGAGTCTATTGGAGGTAAGTCATCTATCATCAAATTAGCAAACTATTCAGAAAGCACCCTTCAAAACAATAAGGCCCTATAGGAACAGAATACGGCAACATGGCTCGTAAACTAATGATACTAAATTAAATCCATTAAAACAATGTGAGACTGTCCACAGACCGATGGGTCACCTGGGAAATCACATACTACAACAAAGAATTCAAGCCTCTGTTTTGTCCTGGCAGTTTTGTCCAATCTCTCCTCTCCTGCTGCACTCTGGGTCCAGACCCAGGGTTACGCAACAGTGATCATGCTGGGGTATAGCAGTATATGAGGTTAGCTCAACAGCTAGGGTATTTTGAAAGTGCCCATAAAAACTCCTGGGCTTGCGGTTTTAACAGAATCTTTTAAGGTAATGTAGTGTTGTAAAGTACTCCTGACCTACTCTAAAGTCTCCTTGACAGTTGGGTTTGATACACATCCCCAGTAGAATCCGTAGAAGAATAGCTTCAGTACAGTATCCTAATTTGGTGGTTAATATAACTAAAAGTCACATACAGACATTTTAACAGGGTGGTATCTGATCATGAGCAGTGTATAGGTATATTATGTAGGTCACTTACAATTATAATGACATTCAGTGTGGGATCTCCTGCAAAGACACAGGACTATCAACTAGCTATATGAGACTTGGGTTGTAAAACCCAGAGTGTATCCTCATTAAAAGTAATCACAACTCCCTAGACACTCTCCCGCAGGCCCTGTACGCATACTCAGCTCCTATACGATTATGTCAGTCACCACACTCATTCACATCTCTCTTCGGAGTGGGTGTCAGTGTCCGACCTGGTCTCGTGTCCTGTTTGGGGAGGCTATTCCCAGCTGAGTATTCTGAGGGCCTAGACATCCCACTATGGAAAGGCTATGGGGGAGGGGTGTGTGTGTGTGTGTGGGGGGGGTTAGAACATGAATGATAGTCCTCTGGCCATGCATTGTTCTTTATTGTCATGCTGTTGAGTGTTTTACGAGGAAAAATAAAACATCACAAGACCCCTTGTGAGAGAAGAGAGCTATTTGTCATGTGACTTGAGTAAACATGCATATAGCACCATCTCAGCCCATTTGTGAGCATGAGACAAAGTAAAAGTGGAATTGACGAAAGTAACAAATGTTAAGACGTGGACATGGTTTTCCAATGTAAGACACTAGGAGTGGGGGACGTGGGCTGGTTTGCAATACTAATAATATTTCCCTCCATAACCAGACTTCACTCTTTCACTTCCTTCACCCGCAGATAAACAGGACAGGTATTTTGGGATGTGTGCGGGGGAGCCATTGTTTATTTTAACCCCTGTGTGAAACTTCCTGCCCCCCCTTTCCCCTACCCGCCCCAAACAGAACGCTGCTTCCTGTCCAAGCCTGATTGCCGCTGATATTCCACCCTCGCCATCGGGGATGACCCAGGACTTCACCTTGTTGCTGAGCAACGGCGTGGAGGTACAGCACAGCTGGAAAACCCCTGCTAATGTATTCATGTGACTTTTATGAAGCAAATTCAACAGAGATAAAATACTGCCATACAAGCTAGTTGCTTCAGACTTAAGTTTGCTTCAGACACTTATATGTGTTGAAATGAATCAGTTTACTGGAAGCAACAACGCCTCATGTAAACTCAAAGGCGAGACGGTAGCAGACCGAGAGACAAAAAGATAAATGAGGCTGGAGATTGATGCTTCGGTTGCTCATACAGTTAAGGGGGCACCATAGCTACGCCTTACACTGCAACTAGCAGGCATATGTACAAGTCATCACATAGTGTGTGTAGTCTCCTGGAAGATCACCTTAATGATCAGCTGCCACTTCCAGATAGTTACCCCATAATCATGTTTTTCAGCCCCCTCTGTTTGAATCATAAGCTTGTCTTTCATCGGTCATAAGCGGGTGGCAAGTAACCCCTTGAGAAATTCCAGTGCTGACTAGTTACCAATGTTTTGGTATGGTATCAATCTAACCCTAGCTTCCTTTCCAACCACTCCTACTGTGTTGGCTATTGAGTCAGACACACATGCACACACACAAACACACACACACACGCATACACACAAACACACACACACGCACGTGCACACATGCACACATGCATAAATACTCACCCCAAGGTCAAACAGAACGGGTTATATTTCACTCATGTTTAATTTTGAAGCTGTTTATATCCTGTCCTTAGATGGGATATATGAGGGACAGGAAATGTGTTACGTATAATCCCTTTATCTTTAAAAGTCACTATCGGAAAGGCTCCTCTTAATGTGTTCTAGACTATTTCCCACACTAAAACTCCTCAGCGAAATACTCAATCAAAAGAAAATACCCCTCCCTTCAATTCTATAACCTTTGTGAAGTAAGAATCAGAATACAAGTATTTAGATTTGTTTGTGCATGCAAATAAAAATGTGTGATCAAACTGTTTTAGAGAACATAAACATTATGTTTTTTTACAATGGTGTGATGTCATCAGCACCCCATTTGTGTTAATATACATTTTTACTTATCACCTTCATTTGTGCATCATCTGTACATGTTTGTGCAAACAAAACAAACATTTGTGCTTTGTTATTTTACGTTTTATTGAGATATACATTATTTGATCATGTACTTGAATGGGCCAAATCTCTCATTTTAGTTTCTTTTATGAACACAAACGATCATCAACGAATCAAAATACTTTTATTCACATTCTTGTCATATCGGGTTATCAGCTTCATGGAGGTAATGCCATAGGGTGCCCACTCAGAATCTCCGCCCCACACATTGGAAATGCATTGCGAAGGCTATGACATTGTTGTTGTGTGCGGTTTGTACCACCTTGTTTGTGTTCCAATTTATGGATTTAGAAGATTTTATTTTCAGCACGCACAGGGAACGCTAAGCTAGCAAGCTGCGTGTAGATATTTGGTTATTTTTTTAAGTGTATTAGCTTACAATTGCTTACTACCATTTGAGTAAGTATCTTATGGTAAATATATGAAGTGCAAAGTGTGTTATAGCTTTATATTTGTAGGGGTGTGGGTGAGAAATAATTGTGAACCATATTTAGGCACAAATATTGTGAAATACTAGAGTATGTTGTGATATTAGCTACTTGTTGTTGCCCTTATCAGTGTTTGTGTGGTCTTACCTAATATTTTGGCTCAGACTTTCTTGGTGCACTCACTTCATGAAGGCTGAATTCATATTCATTACATTGCCTCCCAGATGAGTTACTGAGGTGTGGGACCACAGGTCCAGATGTTTATGCATATGAATTTTGAATGGGATTGCATCTTTGCCTGGCAGGGACAATTATCTTGGGTTATTTCGGTTTCCCCTTATTCTCACCTCTTGCGGAGTTGTCAATGGTTACCAGTCCGTAGAGAGAAAATGATATATATTCTTTTAATTCCTCCCTCTGCCTGTCTGTCACTTTCTCACTTAGTGTCAGGTACACTATTAAGCTGCTGAGGATGGCATTATGAACAGACCATGGTAACACAGCATTTAAATGTGCCTGTATGGAGGTCCTCACGACTGAGCTGTGAGCTACCTACAATAGTCTAATGTAACGCATGAAAACATATTCACTTATTACTATAAATCTAACCAAGAAAGACAAAACATTATTATAAAACAAAAAATTTTATTTAAAAAACTTTAAATAAACCAACCCAGCACCTGGTCTTTAAAACAAACTTTTGAGAATTACTGTCATCAAACTATATCAAAGCTCAAACATGTGTATATTGGCTTATTTTTATGTTGATGCTGTAACTTGGTAGGGTGAGGCTCTGGAGTGTGACTTGGGAACAGATCAGCGCTTTAAGGCCACGTGGATCAACAGCACAGCAGTGAAATGCAGTGGAGTGACAGTAAGTGTAGTCCATGGTTTTCCAAGGAAAACACTGCCCAGTCAATCTGTCAAGTCCAAGTATAAACTGGGCTAACGTATACTGACTAAGCATTAAGTGGATTCATACATGTTTTGTGACCTTAGTATTTAAGTTAACTGTAGACCAATTACAATTACAGCCCAGTCTGCTATGGGGAAACACACAGTATACAGACAATTGAGGGACATTTAATACGGTCTGTCTTTGCTTTGTTTAAAGAGGTTTGCCTCATAATACTTGAGGCTAGTCTGTCTCTAGATTACCTCAATTGTTTTTGTTACCATGCATTGTTGCATGAAGTCTCTTGAATGGAAAACAGATGCTAACACCAATGCTCTGCTCAGTACAGCCGTGCATGTTGTAAAGTTGCCACTAAGCTGTATCATTATGGCAAATGACAGTTATTTGCTTTGCCACATTCAAGCACTGCTCTGGTTTCTGTATTTCAGCTGTCCACTGCACAGCAGAGTCAGGTTTACTTCCTCAGCTTAAGGAGAAGCCTCTACTCAGACAAATACATTGACAGCCCTGCACCAGTGACAGGTAAGAGATTATAGCTATTGTCACACAAACGCTCAAAATAAAGGTAGGACATACAATATACAATACAACAATACAACAGCAAGGACCCTTGGTAATAATACATATTATAAAACAATTTTCCTGAAATTAAATGAAATTGTAGTCAGACCGTTGGAAAATGTGACAGAATTAGTCACATAGATATGTTGCCGTCACTATTTAAGCCTGTCCCCTGACCTTAGATAAATACCGGGGCACGGTGAATCCGTTGCACCTTGTGAAACAAAAGAATCTTTTTATGTAATGAGAGAAAAAGAAACACTGCTCAGTCTTCCCACTTGGAATATTGGTATTGTCTACATAACAACACATAATTAGCCAACAACTGATAATTGACCATAATATTATAATATGCCACTGTGTAGTTATACCATAATTATAGAATGTAGGAAGCTACAATTTACAGTTTGACCAAAATCCTCTTACAAGTCGCATTCTCAGGGATTGTTACAAACAAAAATGTGAGTTGACAACTGTGCTGCGATGATAAGTGGCGTGCCTGGTTCTGAACACGGCAATGGCCCTCCGGCGGGACTACAAGCCCGTCCTTGCCTGCTCGCGGTCCCAGATGCACCGCTTCGATGCGCGCCATGTGTCTACCATGTGAACAACAACCATGGCTCTCCGCCAGCCACTCGGCATAGTTAAACTACATGACTGATGCTTCACAGAGTGCAGAGTCATCACATTTTCACCAGCATGCACATGCATGCACTCTCCCTCACACACATACACAGTATTACATGCACACACACGCACACACACACATGGGCTCATACACACACGTGTGCGCACACGGGGATACAAATGGGTCTTCGCTCTGGGAGGTTCATTGGAACATGAGCGTTGTCATCTGTTTATGCTGCCTGTGTTCTGTTCTCCAGCACAAGGTCTTAGACTTATATTTACAGCCATGTACATGTCATCTTTAAGATGATTCCAGCTTTTCTGGGACATGATTTATACGGTTTAAGATCATCCATAAATTAAGCATACAATGGCTTAACCAGATTCAACTAGTTTCCGTGTGACAGTGGCTGTGCTGCAGTAATATTGACGTGCCACTTGCTTTCCAATCTTCCTCCTGTTTTCCTACCCACAATCCCCTGCACCAGTGGAGGTTTACAACTGTGGCATGGGCAGCGGGGACTGTTCTCAGTGCTGGGGCCGTGAGGACAAGGGCCATCTCTGTGGCTGGTGTGACAACAGCTGCAGGCCCAGAGATGACTGTCAGCCGTTCAACGATGAGTGTCCTGCTCCTGAGATCCACAGGGTAAGAGCACATTTTGAGTGCACAAACAACAATGTTCGTTACCCGCCGATCTCCATCCCTGCATCTCGCCCAAAGGGCCCAATTTCCAGCTGTAAAACAGGGAATCGCGTGGACAACAACATGCCAAACTACCGCAGTGCCCCTGGTTTTCCAGTGTCAGCTGCCTTGGGTTTACTTTGGACAGATGACTGTTTGAAGAGACTCTCATTAAAGCAGTCCAATCTGGAATAACACTCAGGGAATACACTGTAGTGGTCCGCTAGCCCACTCATACTTCTTTAGCCACAGCCTCTGGGGACTCAACTGATCTCCAATGACTCAGTATTCACTGTTTTCATCCATCTCTGTTGGAGCCACTGTTAGTCTGTGCCTGAACTATTTGGAAGGGGTGTGTAGGATATGTGTAGGACTGTTAGCCGCAGAAACAAAAGAGCAGATAATAAGGACTGTTTTGGGTTGCGGGACACTGTACGTACTGTATGCAATAATAGCCACCCACATTGGTCAAGGATGTTGTGAGTGTGGTTCACAGTCAACATTACTGTGAGCTTGTTTGCTACAGCTTTGGGACTTCTGTGCTTAAACGACTGGTTGCCAAGTGAAACAAAGCTCGATGCGACGTTGCACACACAATCGCTCTGCCGCCACCAAACGTTTTATCTGGTATGGTAGAAGGGTATGGGAAGCACGGCTCACATGAAACCTAGTCGGCCTAAACTTCCTGTGTAGATTAAAACCCGGTTGGCACAGGAGAGGAAGCTAGCAGAAGAGAGGGAGGAGGGGTCTGGGCAAACACACACAGACTCTCTGACACTCGAGCGAAACTCAAACAAACGCGCACGCGGCACTTTTCTTGGCAGATGCGTAATGTGTCACACGGCTAGGCCGTCAAGGAGCGTTCACTATCCCTCATCCCCTGAGCTGTCACACGCTGTAACAGGATGCTTGCGAGTGTCCGCCTGCGTTTCTTACTTGACTGAGCTGTGTTGAAATTCCTTATGTGTGGGACAACATTTTTTTTGTGTGTACAAATCGAGCCATTGTCACACACACGCATGCACGCACACACACACACACACACACACACACACACACATACATACACACACATACATACACAGAGGACACACACTGTGTTTGGAGGGGAAGCAGAGGATAAACTGCTGTAGATATGTGGGGTGTGTGATGCAATGCCTTTGGCAGCCCTAGGTTCCCAGAACATCCACAGGGTCAGAGCTGTAGTGTCACGTCCAGTCAAAGCTCCCAGTCCCCCGTCTGCCAAAACATTCATACACACAAACCATGGCAACCCTTAGGCAGACACAGCGACTTAGCTGAAGGTTAAATAGTTTAGATGTGTGCTACTTTTATCCCAGTCTATATACCAGTTGAAACTGTGGCTTGGAACCGATCGAGGGTTCACCAGATGCCTTTAATAAGGAGGTCACGAGATCTTTCATTCATATTATTTCCAGATGTATATAATTATTGATACTGTTGTATGACTATCTATAACAAAATGGTATTTGTGGTTGTTTATACTATATATGTTTATGCTATTATGCTACTGTATGTGTATGGGGGAAGGGGGGGGGGGGTCACAAGCAACAAAGCTCTTTGCATGGCTTTGAATACCTCAGGTCTATACAGTTACTGTAGGTCTTACCAGCTAGCTTCAGCTCATACCGTACGTACATATTGTATGTTATTCTTTCAACTTGACACATCAAAGGATTTGATTCCACCGTAAGATTTATTGGCAGTTTATTCTGATGCTTTGTGTCGCCTATTGTTAAAAACAGCACTGATCAGGGTCCAAAACAGGAACTGCCCAACATAGTTTATTCATGACATGAAAACCTCAGAGCAGGACAGAGGGTTGAGTGGGGGGACAGACAGAGAAAGGGCAGGGAATGCTACAGTATACTGTAATAGGGCCTTTTCCTGTTTGTGTCCCCATGTCCTGCTCTATTAGTGTATTGCAGGGAAGAGAGATCAAACACATTGACCTCGGCCGGATCTGATGGAAAAATACAGCTTCAAATGATGAAGATAATGCCAGCTTGCTAGCATATAAAAAGGCTGCCAATATATACCAAACACAACACTAGCCAACAGCACAACACCACATTTGTCCATCTCCAATTTCAGATGAACAAATACCAGACATGTTAGTGTTTGGGTTTTTTGCCCCAAAAAAAAACCTAATTGAGGTTTTTGAAAGTTGCTTCACAGAGACAATTTCACACCCACTCATCTTCCTGTAGCTCTGGGGATTTGGAGATGTAAATCAAGGCTCAGACTTGCGAGAGGTGTAAATGAGCAACATGCCAGCTGATGTTAACGTCAGCACAAAACATGCTCCGTGGAAGCACACAGACACATGTTGCTTTAGGATATAGTGATAATAATACACCCCTAGCTGTGTGTCGCGAGAGATGTGCGTACACGTGTGTATGTGTGCTGTTTGTTGCGTGTGTACAGTACATGCATATGTGAGAACTCTCATCTGCATGTCTGTGAATGTGTTTGGTTCACACATCGTATATATAAATATGGTATGAAGTGAAGGGTGGCCCTTCGAGTTTGAAAGGGTGATATGACTGTTAAAACACTGGCGTCATTTCCTATGATCCCAGTCTTCTAGACACCCATGGTTGGTCGCCAAGTTTGTTTTTACATGATATTACATTTTATATATGTTTAACCGCTTCTCACTTTCTCTTGGAAGTACAACGTTTATTTATCTTGGGTGTCAAACCTGAAGGCATTCAATTAGGAATACAAATGTAGACCCTTTCCTTTCACACAGACCAAACACAAGGACTGTTATTATTCGTAAGCTCGGTATACATAACATAACATAGCCATAGCACAGAGAAGGGTCACAGTGAACCTTACTGGGGCCCTGCTCTGTAGCTAAGCTAGCTACGCTACAGTGGAAAGTTGATGGTAGATTGCTTCAGTCTGGGAGCAGGAGATGGTAATCTCTAAAGCTGCATTTCTTTGGTGATAATGACACTCTTTTAACTGTCAGTTATTCCTGAATGTAACACATCGAAAGCAAAGCCCGACCAAAGAGAGAATGCATGTGAACAATAAGGAAAAAGTATGAGACAGATGAAAGGGAATAATGTGCATTAATTCCCTTGCTGAGGCTTTGCTCTCTCTCTCTCTCGCTCTCTCTCCCCTCTCTCTCTCTCTCTCTCTCTCTCTCTCTCTCTCCCTCCCCTTAAGCCCCCCCCCCGCCCAATCCATGTCACCCTGCTCTTGAAACTCAATTTCCTAAATTGCCTCCCCACTCATCTGGCTCTCTGCGTTCCTCTCCTCTCTCCCACTCTCGCTCGCTGCCTGTGTCATGTGTGATTTGAAGGGATCTCTCAGGATCCTCTTCATTTGCATGTGCTGCATGAGAGGACAGAAGGCTAAGGAGCCTCAAACTGGCACCGCAAAGACACAGAAAAGTGAACTACCTGAATGTAGTCCCAACTCAATTATACCCGAGCCTTCAAGAACACTTATCCTGGTGTTTTTCTGCTTATTCTTAATGGAGATGCAGGGCGGTTTAAAGATTAAGAATACATGTCAAGCCTGACAGTTGGATGTCTAACTTCATACAGTATGTCATCTTGTGTTGCATGTCTAATAAATGCAGATTGACAGCAGCTAATACTCTGATCTCCTCTAGATTACCCCCCTGAGCGGGCCGGTAGATGGGGGCACACTGCTGACAGTACAAGGCAGAAACCTGGGCCGCAGGGCGGAAGTGGTGAATGTCTACATTGATGCTGTGCCATGTCGACTCCTGCTTGAGCACTACATTTTGTCTGTAGAGTGAGTATTACAGCCAGTATGCACCCTGCATGCCATGCTATAGGTTTATATTGAACATTAACACTATATAGGATAGCCCTTTATGTTATATGAAATTGTTTTTCAAAACAATGTTTTTTGTTTGGGATAATCTTTTAGAGGGATTTTCAGGACACAGGTGTCTCTTGAAAATATTAAACTGAGAAATTCATTGAAATTACTTATTGATTTGCAAATATATATGATAATAATTATAAATATTTTTATATGTATCCTTTTGGGGAATATCTTTTAACATTTTCTGAATGATGTTATAATTTACACATCAAATTGTATATTATACATCAAAAGCAGGAGATACCGCATCTGTAAAAATATATATGAAATCATAAAGAACAAATAGAAACTCCCACTAGATATATGAGAAAAACTAATTCAAACAAGCTTATCTTTCCTCTAAAATTATATTGAATTAAAACGACTATTAGGTCAATATTCTCTCTGTAATGAAGTGACAGGTAAACATTTAATGAATTAATGCGATTCATTTCACAAATATTAATATGCAGCGCACTTCTCACTTTTTTAGCATCCGCCCTCCTTCCCATTCCTTCATAGCTCAGGGATCACTACACTGTCACCATGGAGACAGCAGGGCACATGGTTTGACACCTGCACACAGAGTTTGGCGGAGTTCAGTAATTCTAGAATTACAGCCAAACTTCCATTCTGATTTTGGGTAATGTTGCCTTAATGGAACTGTTTATCTATCCTTGCTTCAATGAAGCCAATCCCAGTGTTGGGAGCAATTGGAGGGTGACATGCAGGTCTTACCTGTCTACCTGTCAACACAGCTTTCTGACAAGTTTCCCAAAACACATATGGCAGACTCTGCGAATCGCGTTTCACTCTTCCCGGTGACCTCATCTCCATCTCCATTCCTGATTGGTTCGCCAGCCTGGCTGTTATGACAACAAAGCGTAGCCTCCATCGCTGGAAGCGTCGCTGGGAAATCACAACACGTCAATGTTACTGACAGCCGCGCACACATTTGGGCACATACACGGGCACACACACAGGCGCGCGCGTGCCTGCACGTGAGACCTCGCTAACCGGGGCTGACACACGCCTGCTCTCGCGATCGGAGGTGAAAGGTCACAGCTGTGTGCTAGAAGAAAGTACGCGTATCTCATGGAGACAGTGCTTCAGTACCAACATGCCAAATACGGCCTCACATCATTTACTGGAGCACGGGAGATACTTACGTCCTACTCTTCATCTGCTCTCTTGGTTCATGGGAGCCTTGACTGAATTCACTATCCTCATTTATTCACGTCCAGAACACATGCGCGCGCACGCACACACACAATCACACACACGCACGTGTGCGAACGTGTGCACACACACGTTCTTGCAGAGTTGGTGGTTGATTATTCTCATCATTCACTCCAGGGAAATAACCAGGGCTATCTCCTGCGGTAGACAAAATATCACCCTCCTGAAACCAATCATATCTCTCCAGTAGGGCGGCGCTGGAATGTAGAGCAGGGGTCATTCCCGGTTATTTCTGCCAGTTTGTCTGCTTCCCGTGAGCGTCTGGGGCAGCCTGTCCTGTGATTGTCACACACACACACACACACACACACACACATCATCAACATGGCGCTCGACACAAACACGCAGATCCAGGTTTGGAAGGAGCGACCCCATCAGGATGATCGTTGAGTGTTGATATCGTACGTCAGTGGGTAACACTGTTTTAGATCATAAGATGAACCCCAAACATATTTCCATCTGTCTGATCTAAAGCACAGAGAGTGTCTCACCCATCATCACTGCTGTTCATATACGACACAGTCTTCAAACTAACACTCAGAATCAATACATCCTGCACATATGTGACTATTTAAACCCCCATCACAGGTCCTCTTGTCAATCACTGGCCAGTTGTGTCAACCTTCACTCCCAGTATTTACCACCTTCTTAGTGCTAGGCAACTGCCTAAATATGTTAGTAGCTTGAGCTCATTCCCCCAGTCACTGACTCACAGTATATTTCAGTGTTATCTGGCTATGGCATGAGGCCTAACAGCTCCAAGTTAAGAGAACAATCATCCACACCTCCTTAATCTATATTGTGGTGAAGCACATCTGGCCCGAGGCACAAGCAACTTTGTACTGTCGGATTGCGTATGTAAATAGCGCTCGCTTCAATGCCAGTAACAAACGTATTGTATTGTGCGCAGTTGCGTTTATTGTCGTTTGACGATTTCTTGTTATTAACAGAACACAGAAGTGCATTTAAGTCCATTAAGATTTGTGTTGTTGTTTTTTGCTCCCAAGGCTGGTGTGTGTGACTGGGAGGTCTGAGAAGGAATCAACAGGCAATGTACAAGTGACTGTGGAGCAGAATCAAGACGTCATAGGGACGTCCAAAGATCACTTCTCATACTTAGTGAGTATCCTCCCACCATCTATCTTAGCCTCCTCTCTCTCTCTCTCTCTCTCTCTCTCTCCCTCTCTCTCTCTCTCTCTCTCTCTCTGCATTCTTTTCTTCTTTAGTGAAATTATATTCCCTGTCCCCTTGTGGGAAAGCAAGGCTTTTCCTCGATGTGTCAGCTGAGTGTTAACAGATGCATTTCATCATATACAATATATGCGAATATGTGTCTGTGTGGGAATCTTCAAGCAGCGAGCAGAGCTTCTGATAAACACCATTGTCATTCTCAGCCCTCCGCCAAAAAAAACAAAACATGGTGCTTGTTGAAATGTCCCTTCTCTCTGAATTTGCTGCGGCCCGCATTGTGCCAACTGACCTCAGCCCACGTGGCCTCCCATTGAACTAAGAGTATGCAGCCAGTGGAAATACCCATGTGAGCCATTGTTTGTGAAATCATGAAAATGTAACATGATTACTCATTGACGTTGGAACGATGTTGCATTTACTTCACCTAAACAATGAAACAAATGAACAGTGAAAACAACTTTAACTGTGAAATGTATCTTAGGCCGTGTTCTTGTTTTTTATTAAAAGCGCTGGCCTGGGCATTTTTCATGTAGAAAAAAAAGCAGCTGAAACGGTTTTTATGGTGGTTATGGGAAACACCAGCTCTCACTACGCCACTTGTGATTGGTCAACAGTCAAAAAAGCGGATGACGTGGGGCGTTTTCTTCGGAGAAGTTGAAATTTTCTTTACTGAAAAAGAAGCCCAGAGCTGTTAAAAAAATCGCCTGCGGCAGCGTTTTTATTCAACTCCCATGGCGCTTTTAAAAATATGGTCCGCTCCATAGCGTTATAATGCAAAAAGAGGCCGACAGCTTCCAAAAAGAAGTTACGTCTGAACGCGGCCCTAATACTTTTCATGTTGATATTTCACTTTCACCCTTTAATGGCAAAAAGTAAGCAACATTATGAAGACAAGACAAAATAAGTGTTTACTTGCAAAACTTAATGTGCAAAACAATCGTTTTTCTGCGATTATATTGTTTTTGTAATTGTTAGGAGCCAAAATTGAAATCACAATTAAAATGTGATGAATTGCACAGCCCTACTGTGAGCCATGAAGCTGATTAATCACGGACCGTCTCAAAGCTCTTGATATTGAAGGACGAAGGACCATCCAGAAAGAACAAACATTGGGCACGTTTTTACGGTGGGAGCTCCTCTCAGTTTCCGTCCTCTGGGGGGGGTGTGGCACAAGGGAGGCTTACACTCAGGGTGTTAAAGCAGTGGACAGGGTATGCTGAATGGGCAGGGTGGGGGGCTTGTAGTTTTGAGGCAGGATATGTGCCTCTAATGCACCCCCTTCCTCAAAATGTAGACCGGAAACATCTGCCTCTTACGCCCACACCTCAGTCGCATACACCTAAAGCTAAACACGCACACGCACACACACACACACACATACAAAGTCACACATAGTAACTTATACATACAAACAGACAATAGGCCTCCCCTATCCTGCACATAGAGGAAGTCAATCCTGTCTTTGAGGAGGAGAGGTTTCCCTGGAGGATGAGGTTCACGGAGGGAAGTGAGCCTCGGAAAGCTCTGGAATGCTGATTCTGTCGTAGCCGGAACACCAGGACAGGAATATTCATCTTTGCCCCAGGACCTTTAGTGTGTGTGTGTGTGTGTGAGTGTGTGTGTGTGTGGGTGTGTGTTTAAGGTTTGTGTTACTGTATATTATACAGCAACCCAATATGCAGGTGTAGCTAGTTGTGCATGTGTGTGGTGAGGAATTGGTTCCCTGCCACTTATGAGGAGAGACTCAAAGGCTAGCTGGCTTTAGCAGCACTGCAGTGTTCTCCAGGGTGTGCTGTCTAGCAGGTGAATACTCAGCATCTGCATCAGCCGAACAAGGGCTTTGAAATCGACAGGAAGCTTGTCAAGAAAAGCAATGAATGGCATAATACACACCTTCAACCAAATCTCGTTGCCGTACGTTTGTTTGTTGACATGTAGAGGGGCATAAGAAGGATACATGAGAGAGAAGACAATTACACACATGATAACCCTGTGAAGGTGGCTTGGATTGTGATATCAACTCCCCCTAGCAAGGGAGAAATGGGAAGAGATGGGGGTAGAGTATAGCCTCATGAGACCATCCCAGTTTAACTTTGGCGCAAGAGTCAGTCTGTAAAGCCTAGAAATCATTTTGAATGTGTCCGAGTAACAAATTAACTTACCAATCGGCATCGTGTTGCTAGATACGGACGAGCGTGGTTAAGGTGTGCGCCGTAGTTGAGGTTTGCCGACGGCGAAAACTAGTCATAGTGCCTGACCTTTAATTGAACAGTTTTGATGGACGGCTTTCCAGATGGACTTGTGCCTAACAATCCATCTGGCATGCCAGGTTAGGTAGTGGAGAGTGTGAGGGAATTCCCTAAATTGTTGGAGTTTCCAATATGCACTTGTTATCATTTATATTTTTACTTTATATATTTTATAAATACATATATTTTGGATGTTTTTTTATGGTTCTATATTATATTATAAATCTTGTTCTAGCTTACATACAGTAGCAATGAACATGTTAATGAGTACAAAATCTTGAGCATGTGCTACTGTGCATATCCAGGTCCCCAGGCTGCGGTTGATGGAGCCCACACGGGGCTCTCGTTCCGGGGGGACCAGGGTGACTCTCCAAGGGGAGCATCTGAACATTGGCTCCCAGGTCAGAGTCATGGTCAACAGCACGCAAGAATGCACCATCACTAGGTGAGTGTCAGCTGACGGCGAACTGTGTGAGCCTGCTGCAGTTAGACTGGAGGTGTGACGTGTGTGTCTCACGTCTCCAGGCAAACACCTGACACCATCGAGTGCACCATGCCTGCGGCCGTGCACGTGCACGCTGATCCGGTGGTGGTGTGCGTGGAGTTTGAAGAGCTTCCCTGCCAGAGCACGGAGCTCAGCACCTCGTACACCTACGAGAAGAACCCCACCATTAACTTCATCAAACCCAAGATCACCTTCCTCAGGTAGACAAACATGATGTTTGATGTTTTCATGTGTGTATTTGTCTTTCCAAGCATGTGCCCCTCTAGATTCCGTGGAGCCGTTTATGACGTGCGTATTTGTAATTAAATAGTGTACTGTTGTCTATACAGACACATTTGTCGCAATATTGTGTCAGTTTCAATTTATTAATTCATGATATTATGCTGCTATTTATCTCCTCGCTTTGTTGTCTGTCCATTTCTTTGTGTTATTTGAATATAAGTCGTGTGATTGCATATGCTTGTAATATTTGTAACTGTGTGTGTGTTGTCCAGTGGTGGCAGGATCATCACAGCAACAGGTCAGGGCTTTGATCTGGTTCAAAGTGCAGTCATGGAGGTTTTGGGAATCGGACAATCAGTGAGTCACCCGTCAAACTCTTTATCTGTCACTTCAGTGCTCACTAGATTATCGGTGAACTCAGTATTATTATATTGCACTCACAATAAAATATTACAACAGCAGCTGTGTAGAACACATTATAGTAAAATGACATATGCCCATATCCCTAAACAGCACTATTTACTGAGAGGTCTGTAGACCCCCCCCCATCCTCCCCCCATCTAACAAGCCCTAGTGTAGCTTTGCACGCACAATGTGACAAACATTTTTGACTGCAGGTGATCTAATGTTATCCTCATGTATCTAAATGATCCACCATTTTATGTAGTGTTTGTATGTGATGGGGATGCAGATTCAGTAAATGCTTGACTTGGTTTATCTTTCCTGCCATCATCATCATCCTCATCATCATCATCATCATAGTGACACATGCTTTGTGTGGACAGTTGTTTTTGTTACACACACATTGACTACTGCTTTTTTTAAAACAGCAACAAAGACAAAAAACCCACAAAGAATAATTTTTCCAGAGAGTATATCTAGATATGTCAAACACGGACGAATGATAACAGCTGTGGGAATCGTGGGCCTCATTGTATGAAGGGTTCTTCCATTAAACACTCGAGTCCAGAGGATTGGATGTGAAAACGAAATTTTGTCAGACTCATTTGCATAACACATTTTAGAAAACTCCTCGCAATCATAGGCACTTAGTGGAATTGCAATTTATATTACCTTTTTAGTAAATGAAGCTCAAAAGCCCACATTGTTGGTGCTTTCCATAGCAGCCGGCTGGCTAATCTCTCGTTGGCGTTTGTGTGGTGTGGTGTGTGTGTGTCTCCAGGCCTGCACAGTGCACTCCCCCTCCATGATCACCTGCCCCTCGCCCCCCTCCAGCCAATCCCAGCAGGCCTCGCTGCAGTTCATTCTCAACGGGGTCATATACATGGGAGACAGCCCCGCCTGCTGCGACAGCGAGCTGGAGGAAGAGGAGGAGCCTCATCGAGGTCACTTCCTGTTGAAGTACGTGGAGGACCCTCAGTTCTTCACCGCCAACAAGGAGAAGTTGATCAAGCACCACCCCGGAGGACAGCTGACGCTCATCATCAACGTAAGACCCGCTGGCTATCTCTATGTCCACATGCGTCAATGTTAATCTGAATAGCAGGATGAACAGACATGCTTTCATTACTATATATATATATATGTATGGATATATGTATGTATATGTAAACCTAGTATAGTGTCTACAGTAGTACGAGACAAACGTCAGGCAGTACAGTAGTCCAGGCTACTGTGTCCATAGCATATTCTACTGTTATGCAGAATAGGACAATGTTCCTGATATTATAAGGTAACAGAATGCTTTTGTGCTATGCCAATGGGGGCACCATATACAGTACATTTGGCTTATTGGCACCGGCCAGAATGCTGGTCACATGGTCGCTCAGAACAGAGAACATTCTCTTCAGGTCGGCCATTTTTGGCATCTAACCTGGCAGCTTGTCTCTCTCTCTCTCTCTCTCTCTCTCTCTCTCTCTCTCTCTCTCTCTCTCTCTCTCTCTCTCTCTCGCTCTATCGCTCTCCCTCTGTGTGTGGCAGACGTGCTCTAGAGCTTCATCTGCTCATATTCACATAAAGCAGACCTACCTGAAGCCCTTCAAAGACTCCCCGGATGTGTTGTTTTCTTCCCCTGCTGTCGTGCTGGGTGGAGGGGGGAGGGGGCGTTAGTGTGCAATGCAAGGAAGTGCTTCCATACAGGGAAGTGCTCACATGAGGATTTGTGTTTGGCATGACTTCCTCTTTCTGTGTGTGTGTGTGTGTGTGTGTGTGTGTGTATGATGTGAGTGTCAGCGAGTGTCCATTTAAAAATGTCTGTGTGTGTGTGTGTGTGGATGAGGCCCCCAACAGGAATCGCTGCTTCAGCCTTTCTGCATAGGCGCCTTGTTTCTTCCTGTTTTCTTCTTTGTGTGCGTGTGTGTGTGTGTGCGTGCGCGTGCGCGTGTGCGTGTGTGTGTGTGTGTGCGTATGTGCGTGTGCGCGTGTGTGTGTGTGTGTGTGTGTGTGTTTTGTCTAATTGGGGCTGTTGTTCACTTACATCCTATATTAAGAGCCTTGGCTGGAATGTGGGTTGCCACTGTTTGATTTCCACCCTGCTAGGACCGCTAGACTGCATAGATCTGCTCCTATGTGACAACTATGGTTGGTGTACGCTGGCACAGTAATGATATTAACATAGGGCATAACCTATAGGGCATAACCATATCCTTCATGTTGGACCTTATGGCACATACTGTACACCACAGTGTGTGCGTGCGTGCGTGCGTGTATGTGTGTGTGTGTGTGTGCGTGTGTGTGTGTGCGTGTGCGTGTGTGTGCGTGTGCACTTGAGGAAGTGTTTGTTGACAGAGGCCCAGGGGAAGACATCCTGTATGAGAGACAGACAGGACAAAGCCCTGAGGGTGTGATCCTAGAAGGGAAACACTGCAATTGCAAAAGATACACACACACACACACACACGCATACACACACACACTGTCAGTGCATAGCTGGACATTACATCCGCTCTCGCTCTCCCTCATAGCACCAAGCCCACCCAGTCAGCAGTAATAAGTAATGCGCTTATTATTGATACGTGTTGCTGTGTTCTGAATGCATGTCGTGTTGTTGAGCGAGCCGCCGTGCCCGCTGGCTTATGGCTAAAGCCACGCTTAGCGGCAAGAGCCTAGACATTACCCTGCTGTCCCGGGTCCCAAAAGAGCCCTGCGCAAGCCCTGAGAATGTTATTTTGGGTAGTGGCATGGGACAACTGTCAGCAGGTTTGTTTGTAGAAAGGTTCCCCAGCTGTGTCATGGGTGTATGTTTGCTGCTTCATGCTGAACCGTAGCCCAAGTTACGTCTGCAGTGCCGGGCCTCCACAGCATGACATATGTATGACAGGCATGCTTCCACAGCATTGCATGTGGCGTGCTACATGCCTATATACGTGTGTGAATAGCGTGTGTCTGAGTATTGTCTGTGGCTGGTTCAAACCTCGTTGCCTGCCTTCCTACTGTAACACATGGACATCTGTTGTTGTTTGCTTTCCTGGCGCAGAAAGGGCCGGACGATCTAGAACTGGCACAAGAAGAATACTCTGTGATGATTGGCTCCTATCCTTGTAACATCAGCTTCCACAACAACCAGCTGTTCCACTGCACCATCAATGGCTTGCAGGGCTCCAGTGAGAGAGAGCTGCCTGTCACAGTAAGTGTATGCAAATGCATACATTAGACACGGTGTCACTCAATTACACCACACGCACACACACACACACACACGCACGCGCACACACACGCACTAAACAGAACACCCACTGTAGTTAACCATGACTTCATTGTGTTGCAAATATTGCTGAATGGACCCTGAAAATCAAGATATAAACCATTAAACCATCTGTCATCCAGCATCCATGTTTAGACTGTCACTTCTAAACAAGACCAGTCTGTGATGTTTGTTCAAACACAGCATAATGCACAGGCAATGGTGTGTGTGCGTGTGTGCATCTTTTTATGTTTTATGGATGCTTTGTAGTCCCAGTTTGTGCCTGAGTGAATCAGCAGTCAATAGGGAGAGGGGCGGCGACTTGCCACATGAAAGTGCGCCAAAACCCGGGTGGGGCAGCGAACAATAGCTCTCGGAGCTTCACCTTTTCATCCCCGTCCGTTGCCCCTTTTAATAGAACGCCTATCGCAAACATAATCTAGACCAACATGCGTGTGCATGTGGCACACAGAAACTCCAGAGGCTTGTGGGGCGCTGACGTTACTGCTGGCTCATTGTGTTGTTGTTTTGTCTCCCAGCTTTTCTCCTTCAAAATAAAAGAGCTCTGGCAAGGGAACAGCCGAAACCTGCACAGCCCTGATAAAACCAGCCTGCTGACTCGCTCTTTCCTCTCCCCTGAGTTTCACATTCCCCAGCTGCCAATTCTAGCCTTTTTTTTTTTCCTTTTCTTTTTTTACATGCTTTTATTTGGAGGAGGATGGGGATGGGGTGAGGGGGGGCATTCATCTATATTTAAATATGGCTTAGCCTGAGTGGTTGTTTGAAAATAGCTGCTCGTCCCACAATGCTTGTCTTGATCTGTCTGCGTCCCTCTGTCGGTGAGGCGTTAATACTAAAGCAGCGCTTGGGAGGGTCAGGGAAGGGAAGCGCTCCTTCATTTCTCACTCGCTCTCCATGTCCTCATATGCCTGCTGTTGTCTCTCTACCTCAGACCCCCCGCTTCCTATTCCTCTTCTTCTCCCTCTTCCTCTTCGTCTTCCTCTCAGGACGTTTAAAACAGAACACAGGCAATTTAGACAGGCATACTGGCAGGGCAAAGGGTCAAATGAGATGCCATAACATGACCCGGGTGGCAGCAGTGTCATGGTTCACCTGTATCAAGCGAGAAGAGTTGATGTTCATGTTCATGTGGTGTGTACATGAGGGTCTACTAATGCGCCAAGCAAACCCGCGACTTACGCCGACCAAAAAGTCTTATGTTAGCTTGATTTCAATATTGGATCTATTTTTGCATGCTTGTATTTCGCCCGGCTGTGAAAAGGGAGGGAGGGGAGAGGTGTTTTCAGACCCAGAGTGAGACAGGAACATGGAGCAATGGCATTTTCCCCTCCATTACACCAGGCCTGGCTGCAGCAAGCCGCTCATTGGTCTGAGTAAATAAACGCTCAGACCAGCGAGCAGGAGAGAGGGAGAGGAAGAGACAGATGGAGAGAGGGAGAGAGAGAGGGAGAGGAAGAGAGAGAAGGAGAGAGGGAGAGGAAGAGAGAGAAGGAGAGAGGGAGAGAGAGAGGGAGAGGAAGAGAGAGAAGGAGAGGGAGAAAGAGAGAGGGGGAGAGAGGGAGAAAGAGGGAGAGGCAGGGAGGGAGCCCATTGAACTGGTCTTAAACCAGCGTTGGAGGGATTTGGCCTGAGGATTGGAAGCATTTTTTTTTTATCTGAGAGACATTTTTGTGAAGTAAATTAGGCTCAGGAGAGGAAGCGGACGGGGGCTAGATACCCTGCTGACTCAGCAGACAGCCAAACGGAAAGTCATTTTCTTGTCACTTCTGTGTGTCTCTAAGCGAGGGGACTCTGAACATCACCTACTTTAGTGCTGGGCAAGCAGCATACGTGCACAATGCAGTACAAGCATGTGCACAGGCATCAAAGTCACATCCAGGTGTGTGTGTGTGCATGTGTGCGTATGTGTGTGTTTGGACAGTATCACAATGAACACTGAGTGAGTGATATCTATGTATCAATCCATCTCTCTCTCTCTCTCTCTCTCTCTCTCTCTCTCTCTCTCTCTCTCTATGTGACAGTGGGGAAC
>JAODTR010016065.1:7905-26311 GCA_025399935.1 Amblyopsis rosae
CCCCCCCCCCCCCCCCCCCCCCCCCCCCCCCCCCCCCCCCCCCCCCCCCCCCCCCCCCCACGGCAGTACACCCTCTGGGCAGTGACAATAGAGACTGCCAGACACACACATAATCCCCATTGTTGATATAATATTGACATGGCTTTAATAGCCCTGGTTGGTAGACTGGATGGAGGAGCGACCAGGCGAGAGGAATATTGCGTGAAAGGCAGACACGGCACTACTGGAACCCGTGACCCACTTTATCTCAAAAGCAAACACCAGTCTGTTTGTCTCTGTGCATTAGCCTCACACACTTGACCACTGCAGCCACTTTATCCCAGGTGGACTCCCAAGCAGACACGATGGCTTTAACCTTAAAGCACACTTGTACATCCATCAGCCAGCCAGCCGCTAAATGATTGGTATGGATTAACTTAGTCTAGAGCTAGCCTTTACTTGCGTGTGGGACAGTGTTGGCTAACTACGCCAAAACCCGTCTACATAAGAGGAGAGGTATTTTGATTGACATGTACAGTACAATGGGCAACTGCATAATCGACTTGGACTTTACACTTATACTGGAGTGTATAAAAATAAAATAAAAATATGTTAAACAAGTATGGTTATTGTTTAACAGAAGCAGAAAGGCTGAACTTATGTTGTACGAGAATTACGTAGATAGTCTACTTCTACTGCACTAGCCCATGTCCTGATACCGTAGTGCTGAAATGCTTACAGGGGTTTATCTTTTTATCTATCAGACGTGTTGAATGTAGGCCTACTGTTCTGCCACAAGGATCAGCTAAGGGGCATGTCCCTGATCACACCGGAGAGAGCGCTGTGCAGGTGTTATATATATATGTGTTATATATATATAGGCTAATTGTGTGCTTCAGATTCACATTTGAACACAATGGGAATGCAGCTATTGCTGCAGGTATAGCTCCTCTAAACCAGGGCTTTAAGTTTATCTTCGAATGTTTGACGACCATCAATGCTACAGTAAATGCCATGTCATCGCGTCATATGCTCATAGTGTGCTCACTGAATAGAACATGGTAAAAAGCCAGAGCCTGTGAAAAGGGGCTGAAAGTGCTGTAGCTTGTATCACTAGCTCATGTTGCTGATGAAACAGGGGATCCTGACTGACCAGAGGCTAATGGATGTGGTCGGGTGGAGGTGGACAACTTGGACATAGGCTGAGAGATGAGCATGGGAGGTTAGGACCATTTACAGTATTACAGTATTACGGCTGAATACAAAGTAAAAAAGACCATCCAATATCCCTGGTTAGGGTCAGGCAGGGTTGTCAGACCTTAAGAAGCAACAGATGGCTCCTCAGGGAAATGTTGTTTGAGCACCAAAGGATCACAGCACATCTAGTGGTATTATCACTGAGAAGGAAAGGAACTCGACCCAACATGAGGCAATAATTAATGATCAAGTGCAAACAAGCGAGAATGTTTCACACTGCCTATGAAGAAGTGAAGTGTCACCGACCTGCATATGGCTTTTAACAGGAAATTGACTGCCAGGATATGAATGGTCTGGATATGGGGAGAATTCGTCACTCTAATGTGGCATGCACAAAAATGCAACCGCATATTTCACTTGAAATGAAAAAATAAGATTTTTGTGAAAGTCGATTGTGCACCAAAAATCGACCTTACGCTCGATGAAGCCACCGGTTTGTGCAAAAAGAGCACATTGATCATCTATGTACGTTTTCAGCAGCCTTACATGGATTCTCATGACAACATTTTCATGGATCGTATTAAAGTAGTCGTCAGCCAGCTCTTACTTAACACGTTTTTCTTTCTGATGCTCTAATTGGACTCTCTTGTGAGTATGCGTCCGTAACTTTAGGCCACAAGACGGAGGTGGCAACCCGGGTAACACTAAGAAACTATGCTTCTGAATCTCATAGTGGGCCATTGTTCCTCTCATTGGTAACTATTGCAGATGTCGTTTAGTAATGAAAGAGGTGGGAGTGATAAATAATTTCATATTACAACATATTAATAGACTTGTGTAGAATTGAGGTGAAATCTGACGATAGAGCCATCGACCACTGGGAGTATTTTGGGAGTAGAGTGAGAGTTCTGGCAAATGCGAAACAGACCAAATAGGTTACAGCAAGCTGCTTAATGAGCTAAAAGTGCTTTAACCTCTGTACTTGCAGCAGGATACAAATGTATTGTATGTGGACGAAGAAATTAAATATCTTTGCCAGCAATTTCATGTTGAGAGCCCACTGACTGCTATTTGGACCTTGAGGGAGTACAGCGACAACAATGGTGAGCAGTTTCCCCATGGGCTAAAATACCTCTTGATCGCTGCCAATACTGTTCCAATCTCAAGTGCAGGGTGCGAGAGGGGGCTTTCTCAGATTAATTGAATTTGCACTGCCAAACGCTCATCGACGAACACCTTTACAATTTCCTTGCTTCATTTTCCCTGCCTGGTTGGACCACGACTCTCCAGCTCCAATCCTATTCAATATGTGAGGCCGTAAATCACATAAAGACAGGACTGCCACACACCAGAAGCACAGGACAGACTACAGGATGTATTAAATAACTGAAAAGAAAGGTAAGAACTAAGAACACTTTATTTTTCCGCTGACTTTTCGACGATAGAAGATGGTGAAAAAGTCTGAGTAGGCTAGGCACATGTTGGAGACACAATAATGAAAGGAAGTGAATCTAGTTCTAATACGGTGTAGTAATTATGGCAATGTGTAAGGGAACTGGGATAATTAGTTTTATGCATACCGGGACCTCCTCCTCAAATTATAAGCAAGATTTGTCACCACACAGTGGTTTCATCATTTACATATTAAGCTCTCAACAAAAGATGCTGGGCGGCCACTGAAGCAACAACATTCTCATTATATGTATCACCATGAATATATAACTGACCATGCCAGAGAAAACATTCAAGTGCCATACATAAAATATGTCATGCATTAAAAATAAATAAATTCAGAGACACATTGAGTTGCTTTGGAAGCTAATCATTCACCCTGAAGCAAACATTATGCAGCATTTCTGGCAGAAGAGAAGTGGCAGCACAAGGAATGGTATGTGTGGAAGGGGACGGTAGGTGGGATCTGTGATAACATCTTGCCTATTATTTCAAAAGGAAGAAATGCTACACCTCGGTGAAATGCTTCAATATTTCTATTTTGCAGCATGTGGTGCACAGTAGCCTGGTTCCTCTGAAAAATGTCGATTGCTGAGTTGATGTACCAGCAGCTGCATTCAGTGTGTTGCATGCTGCTGTACAACAGAAGCATTGTATACAATGGGAAATACATATATACATTAATACATAGCTAGTGTGGGACACATTATTATGGTGGATACCTTCCCCCCCCCCCCCCCCCCAAAGTCTTATGTGATGGTTATGTAATTTATACTGGTTGTGTTTAATATAGTTCCATTTGTAGACTGACATATCGGTACATGTAAACTGACAACTGCTGTAGTAGGTACATGTTTGGTTTAAAATGAGTGAAACTCATGCAGGCCCTTTGGAGCAGCCTGGGGTCCTTTGGGTTCAGGCACCTGGGGGGGGGGCATATGTCATTCAATAGACACCACCTGCAGTAGGCAGCCACGCTGTTCTAATGTGCTTGTTTTTCTGTATTACAGTTGAGCAAAAGTAGTATGGATAAATAACGTAGATACAAAGTATACTGTATGTGTGAGTGTAACAGTAATGTCAAATTAAATGTATAACGTAGTTTGGAAAGTTTAACTGTGTGTCACAGCTACTCCCAATAATGTATATGTGTGTGCAGAATATTGTCAGGAGTGTGTTTAAGTTAAAAAAATAATTCTGTTTAGATGCAAGTATGTAAGTGAGCATGAATATGCGGCGCATACTGTACGTCATTCAATAGAGCAGTAGGCAGCCACTCTGTTATAATGTGCTTGTATTTCTGTAGTACAGACATTAATGATTATTCTTTTTTTTTACTTATGCACGGCTGGAGTAGTCATTTTATCCAAATGTGCAACACTGGCATCAGAGACCTTTAAAGGGAAATGTTCCTAGCCTGATTGAAACCTATGATGGACTGACTCTTTACATTTCAGTCTGGGAGCTCTCAATTGAAAACAGTTTGACAGCCAATGTAGTGTCAATTCAAATATTAGCAGGCAATTAAACCACCTTTAACAAAGTTGAACAAGAAATCACTTGACAAATCACTTGACAGTGATTCCCAAACACAGGTGCCAGTAGATGATTGGACCACCATCAACCAATCAGATCAGGACCCACATGGGCATGATTATCCCTGCTTTCAGGATGGGGCAACATTTGCTACAAATTCAATGAACGCAAACCACAGTGGACTGAACAGCAGGTTACAAAACATGGAGGAGTTGGGCTGTCCATATAGGCTGTGGGTTGAACAACGCTCGCATGGCTAACAACAACAAAGCACTGTTCCAATTAAAGGATGTGTCTGTAATGGCTGTCAACATATTTGATTTCATGCATTTCATATCAGAATGAGATGGCATACATTTAAGATGTTAAGATGCAATAAAAATGACATTTGGTAATGATAGTAATGATTATCTAAAACACCTTGGAAAATATGCGGCTACACTTCCTACACGTCCTTGAGCAACATTTGCCACGCCTATTAAATGGAGCAAACGGTTTTGAAAGTAGTTCAAGAAATGGGTCGTTCAGTGAAAAGGTTAACTGAACATTTAAAATGTTCAGTCCGCACCAACTAAACTACCCACCTGGATGCTGATTGTTCAGTGGTTTACTAGCCCACCACAGGCAAAGCTTAATCACGACGGGCCCAGGTGCAAAACAAATGTACGGGCCCCATGCAAAGACTAAACGGCTGACCATGGTTTCCAAAATAAATATGGGTTAGCCTATTACCTTAGCCTATAACTCATCGTGATGATCAGATGATTTGCAACATACAATATGTTTTGGTGAAACCATGAATGGGATAATTTATCATATTAATTGGCCACAATGAAACCATGTATACTGTACGTTTCAAAGTGAGCTTGCCGCTTCGTAGCAGCGGTGGCCCGACTTGCACAGATCCCGGCCGGGATACCGGACCCTGGTGCAGCTGCACTGGCTAAAGCTACTGTACGCCATTGTAGCCAAAAGCTTTCAATTGAGCGCTGAGAGCATGTGCAACCAAGCAGGTTGTAGGGGTGGAGCTAGCATTATCACAATTGTTTCTAGCTGTCTACAATGTAGAAATCACATGAATACGTTTAGTGAAGACAAAACTTACTGGACTGGTTTATGCTAAACTAGATCTTTAATCAGATGTCCTGCAAGTAGAGCACATCAGTTACTTTAATGACTCACACCTACATTATTTTTGAGTGTGTGCATAAACAAGCCCCAACCAAAATTAGCAACATATTAAACATGTGAAATTAAACTTACCGGTATTTCTATATGATATTAGCTGGTGATGTGTGACTGGAAGCTGTACAATGTAACATAGCTGTATGAGGCATGGGGCTGTGAAACTGTGCGTTTCTCGATCAGATAGAATCATATAGATAGATGGTGGTCTGCCTTGCCCAGGTATACTGAGATGCTGAGCTGCTGTGTCAACAAGAACATACAGTGCATTGCCGCTACCCTTAAGCTCAGTTATAATACACTGTAGCCATGGTTTTCTTGTCGAACGGCTGTTCTCCGACTCCAGCAAATGAGCTCCGTGGGACCGACCGGCAGATGAATATTTATGAAAGGAGGACTGGAAGAGTCTTCCCAGGTGTATGTGGGAAGGCAGGTACATCAAACATGTCTCTCAACACCTGCAGCACGTCACTACCCCTCTGTTGATCTCGAGACCAGAGAATGGACGTGAAAAAGACGGCGCAAAGAACAAGCAATGGAGAAGAGGACGGTGACGGTGACGGTGGTTGAGACGTGCCACTCTGGAGTTCACATCTCGGGCATGCGCCGCTCCTTTCAGCGTTATCGTGGTTGGCTCACATGTGCCACATGTAAGGCCGCACTGGAATCTATTAACACTTTCTCCTGATAACAAAAGAGCAGGTCTTATCCAGAGTGACTCAGAATGCATTAACATTTATGGTGCAGCCTCCCCTGCTTTTGTGTCATCTACAGAGTGCCCACTCCATTCCTTTCTCCTTAATGCAGTTTAGCACTTTGCCCATTCACCCCACACTGTGTGAAACACCGTAGAAGGAAATAATGGCCAAACAAATCCCTCGTGCATATTTTACATTAGGATGTAGCCTATTTTCTTAAGGTATCTCAGCCGCCGCTCCAGTTTCCTCCACAGCTACACATTAATGAGAGCACAATGCCCCATACGTAATACGCCAATTTATGTCTTTAAGAGAGATTCATTTAGCACAACTTTTAAGTCTGAAGTTAAAGCGTTTGTGTGCGTCTGTTCTTTTCTGGTAATGTAATTATTTGTGGTTTGCTTTCCTTTCTTTCTTTGTTGAGTTTGTAGCTCCCGTTTGGAATGGTGATACACATGATTAAATAGTCAGCCAAATGTCACGGATTAAAGGCAAAAGCTACAACTAAGTCTCCGTAATGATTCGAAAGGATTACGCAAGCAACAGTGAAGTTTCTCTGTTATACAGTACTGAGGAAGGAACCCCTCTGCATATCCATGTCAGCAAGGTCGCGGCATACTGTAAGTCCTTCACAGGAATATACACACCTCCTCCGCACAAGGTCTGCCTCGCAAGAACGACTTATACTGAAGGAACATTTTCTTCTGGAAGCATTGTTGTGTGATAGCAATAGATAGCATTGGTCTTGTTGCTGACGCAAACACCCTACCCTTTGACACACAATCCTGCTTATTTAGCTGACCGGTCATAAGGCAAAATGCAACACTGGCATGCGAGTTTGTGTAATGATTTTGGAATAAACTTAGAACAGGCCAAATATGTGACGCAAAGAAACAGCCAGTCAGCGCGTCAAACACACAGTATACACACACACACACACACACTGAGTAGGAGGGCTGTCCTACCATCATTGCAGAGCGCTCCTCCAAAGGATGTCATGCTGCAGTCACAGCTGAAGCCCTCCCACTGTTGTAGACACACTCCCTGGTTGGCACACGAGTCCTCTTGGCATGTAGTGCTGGGGCCTGGGCATAGACAAAACAAATGGACGGTTAAGCCAAGTCTGATGCAACGCAGGCATACAGTAGTACAGCATGTCCCCCATTCTGCAATCAAAGAAGCGATAAGGGCCACTGCTATGTACCATAATCAACCACTGATTACAGAATCCATGTGCCCTGATGTACTGTAATTGATCTAATGCATTTACAATATACTGTACATTTTCTTGAGCACTGACAAGCCAATAACATAAAGGGCATTAAGTGAAAATATAGTGAAAATAATAAATGATACAGTATAATGAATTCATAACAACTGGTTTATTGTTTACTTTGAATTGAAAAGTTATGTTTTGTTTAAGTTTCAGAGTTCATTCATTACAAAAGCAACACACAACAAGAAACGTTATATGAACTCTTTCAGAAGAGACCAGCCACAGACAGATCATCTCATATCTCCTCCCATGGGCAAACTAGCATCCATGCCAGTGCCTGTCTACACAGGTGCACCTTCGCTGCTGAGAGACAATGAGACGTGTTGACAGTCAGTGCTGTTTTTGCATGTGTTCATTCCACCACTCTGTCAGACAGTCTTCTCAGCATCAGCCGGTTTGCACAGGTGTGCATGTAGGCACACGCTGTCTTCTCTGGCTGTTTGTTTGCCTGACACTAATTTGAATGTTAATGAGATGTTAGTGGGATGGCAAAGGGCTATTGTGGATGCTGTGGGCCTTAAATGTCAATTCTTTAAATGTTGTCATTTGGATTTATATTACTATCATTTCAACATGAAGAGCTTCTGATTACATTGTCGATAAATAAATAAATAAATACCTGTGGTAATTATTACAATACAATGATGAACCACCATGCTTATCGACTAGAATAATAATAGGACTTAATGCATTATCCAGAAATGATCCACATTTCACAAAATAAATAATACACTTTTCTTTGAAATATATTTAATAATACAAAATAAACACGACCCGACTCTGGATAAGCGGATGAAGATGGATGGATGGATGGACAAAATAAACATGTAGACACACTGCTTCATATAGCCTTGAAATACCCTGCTATCACATTTTCTTTATTTTCTACTGCAACTTGTTTCTAACACTTGTTTCAATGTGTCTATTTCACAAACTTTGTATCAATGAATACATTATGTATATCCTACATCGTGAGATACGCCTTATCAATGTATAACAGAAGTGTCACCTACTGTAATATACACAGGCAGGCATATCGATGTTAACATGTCCAATTAACACTTACTTATCATAGTTATGCACTAACTAACTAGGAGAGATGTATGTGGTATATGGTGCTGTCCTTCAAAACCTAATGTTATACAGTACTTATAATGTATAATGTAACAGAACATAAAATTGTTCAATTGAACTGTTTACTCTATGCAAGTGTTTAAACTCTAGAGCATGCAGCTCTCCTAGATTTCAAAGAGGCAATTCACAGCCTGCATAAAACTATAATGAAGTGATTGAATATGTTAGCGTGAAAGAAAATGCCATAAGACATATTCTACAGAAACCATGAAAAATTAAAATTAAGAGTTAAAACCTACAGTAGACTCATTTGTTTAAAAAAGCGTAACTAAAAGCATGCAGACAAACAATCCATTAGGCACTACTTGTAATTCATGCAAAAGATATTAAAAGCAAATGAAACACACTGAAATATGAACTGTGTATATAGCTGGTTGCAACATACATTAAGTTAGTGCATGTGTAAGTACTTGATACACAAGAGAGTAAAGTGAAGCTTGTATTCCAACAGGACTTTATATCCAGTAATTCCCCCCAACAAATGAGTGGCAGAGAGCTTTCACCTGGCTCAGGGAAATGATGAGGGTAGATATTGGCAGAAGCACACGAGTGCTGGACAAGGGGGTGGTAACAAAGCAATCTACCTGGCAAGTCAGCTTTCATCAATGCAACCTTTGTCAGCCAAATAAGCACACCAGCTGTTAGCAAAGCACCAAGGTGTCATAGATGGTAGAGCTGCTCAAACACAGGCTGTTGAAGGAACGGGTGGTACAACATGGAATGGCAGTCTTGAAGAAGAAGGGCGGCAAGAAACTACAGCACGGATAGGTTAGGGGAAAGGGGCGGACTAACCACCTTGTACACTGTGCTAGTGCACACTACAGTATTCATCTCTAGTGTGGTACACTCTTGGATTGTGCCCCAAAAGACCACATTTCCACCACAGCTCACTGCAGAGTCTTTGCAAGAGTCCGGTTATAGGATTTTGCACCCGCCATTCACTCTCAATCTCCGCACCCAAACCGTCACCTATAAGTATCTGCAAATCATTCGATAGCCCTATAGCAATTCCAAAGAACCATACTGGATTTGTTACTCGCATATTTGCACCAAAAAAAAAAATAGGCTGAAAGCTGAGACCTCTTTAAATCAAAGACGCCACTGTACAGTAAAGGTTATGGCACTGTCAGTATACTCACTGTGAGACACATTTAATGAGGAGACGACAGCCATAAATAAAAATCAATACCATGAAAAAATAGAAGATTATAAAGGCGGAAGATGATTCACTGGTAGCCTTTCATTTGTAGGCATCACTCACTCTTGGCTATTAAATTGAGCACACATCCTAGAACACATACAATACAACTGCTATATCATATTTGACACTGTATTGATCACTGAACTGGTTTGGACACAATTGACACATAGGATGATCCATATTGACACGTATGCATGTGCTTAATGCAAGGGATTGGATTAAATAGTTATATTTAATATTCTACTATAAGTGTCACGTTGACAAATATACCAACTATTGTCTTTGGATGTGGCACAAATATAAGACTGGGCAAATGTTATTCATGCATGCAACAAATGCCTCATGCATATTTCAAGAGGATCGCTTCTGGCATACACGCAGATCTAGCGAGCAGGCATAAAGCAAAGGCAGAATGGGGGTAACACGGGAAATAACACTGGCAGCACAAATATGTCAAGAGAATGTAATCTGATTATGGCCAAGTGAAACAGAAATGATCAATATGGTTGTAGCCTGATGCATTCTAGCAGGATGCTAACCGACTTTATGGATGTTAAAATGATGTGCCGCAGGCTTACAGTGTTGGCTGTGCACAACAAAGTGTGTTTACATGCCTGGTCACATGTGGAGAATCCACGCTAATGACTTGGGAGAGAGAGCTTAAGTCTGTGAAGACTAACAAAACATCATCACCCCGTAAACTATTAGATAAATACAATAAATAAGGCAAATTTAATGGGATTTCATTCCTGAAAAGACACCAGATTTTCACTATGTGTGCAGCTAATCCTGGTCCAGCATCTCAAACATACCTACGGTCCTTGAATAGAAACAAATGACGTCAACAGCATTTAGGATATATAGGCTCACGGCTCCCCCTAGTGGATCCTTACCTTCACAACCTCTCTCTATCTGACCCACGCAATCCAGAGCGTCTGACATCAGGTCTGGGAGGCGTCCATTCAGGTCTACTGATGCCAGGCAACCTTGGAAGCCCTCCTTGGCATGTACAAGCTTGGGCAAATCCTTGTACATCTCCTTCACCACCCCACCAATATATAGATCACCTGTAGCCAGAGAAACACAGAGAGGGTGTAAATATAGATTCGGTGGGCGATTGTAGGAACCTGCAACTGCAGTATGTTAATGTCAAGGTGAATGATGTTTAGTGAGTAATTCTTATTTACCCCTGTGCAAAAATAGAGAGAAAATAATACATTATACACATAGTAATACTGCCCCCTAGGGGAATATTCTGCTTTCCATTTATATATTGTACTGTAGGGATTGTAATACATGCTGTCTAAATAAATGTATTCAATGTCACCTCAATCATTAGGTTGAATACCAAAATAGTATGTGTGTTAAGCATGCTATATCACTGCTTATTTGCCCTTACTGCATTGCACTATTCTAATCTATGTTTGCATTTAAATATGCCTGTAGCTATATACAAATAAGATAGCATTGACTTTTCATGTCCATACCAACATGACAAATGAGACAAACACACAGGAGAAACAACAAACCGTGAGATCAATTTTAAAGACCCACCATATGCTTTCAAAATTTGGAGAAAAAATATTGTAAGAATTGTGTAAATATTACTAGTTTGTCTTTAATAAAATGTGCATACTGTAGGTGTATATATAATAACAAACCTAATATTAGCAGCAATTCAAGGCTTGTGTTTGGGGGATGTGCTGGTGAGACCATCTACTCACCCTTTAGGTCCAGGTTTTTGGCTCCTGTCGTAGTCTGCGTTGTGACCTTGGTGTCAATCTTGACGGTGTGTAGGTTGTTGGTGTCGCGAGAGATCATCACATTGTGCCAGTGGTTGTCATTCAGGGGCTTGTTGGAGTTGCCCTTTATAAGGTGGGCACCATTTCCAAGATCAGACACATAATGCAGGTACCTGAAAGGAAGGAAGGAAGGAAGGAAGGAAGGAAGGAAGGAAGGAAGAATGCACATTATAGTATGTGCTAATATATCTAATAGTATATACTTATGTGAGCATATAACATTATGTAGATAAAAGCATGATTAAAAACAGCTGAGAGAGAAGGTTCAAGGTTATACCTCACCATGTGAGATAGTATCCCCTAAGCTGTCTGAAGCCACCTGCCAATCCGCACTCATCGTTTGACAGCGATGTGTGAATTGCCCATATGGCACGGTACGGGCACGAGAACTGTACATCTACTATTCACGCAAACTTGCGATATTACCACCACCAGCCATATTTTCAACAGAAGAGGTTAAACACCTCTGCCTATGTTTTGTATGAGTGTGTCCTTCATTACCTCTTGTACATATCGTTCTCATGATGTGTTCCCTTGGAGTACATCTGCATGTGAAACTGCAGATGAACACCTTTACGGTAACACATTCACTTTTAATTATAATTGGCCTTGTGTAGCACCTCACTACTACAATGAAGCTGCATTTTCCCTTACAGTAGGTTCATTAAACCGCCATTCTAACATAGGGATCCATTAAATGCAGTGAATATTTGGCCCTACTTTACCATTGTACCGCCGGGCATTACTTACTTAGTTTTAACGATGTTAAATTACTCATAAGGTTTTATCTGCTTCACGTTTCAGTACTTCCTAGTCCCCTACGGCCACTGAACACTGCTGGCACATTATCACTATGCCATTATCAGCAAATATGCACTGTGAGTCAGTGGTCATGCTAACCCTCCACTGCCTCCATAATGGTCTACTGGAGAAAAGTTGAGTTGCTACTTCCTTTGTATTCTCTGTAGTTTTAACTCAAACGCATTCATTTTGCATTGCAAACTGACATACGGTAGTATTTAAATAATACATGTATCCTGTACCGGTTTCATATCACTGATTTGTAATCTCAAACTGTGTTCAAACACACAAACGCACACAGACAGACCTGTGTGAAGGAAGCACTGTATCTCACCCCTTGACCAGCTCCACTACAATGAAGTCGTTCCCGTCCCCGCTGTTGAAGAGGATGAGGCCGTCGGAGGAAGTTGTCTTGAACTGGAAGAAGAGGTGCATGGAGTAGTATGCCTGCAATGTGGTCAGGGTCACGTAGCTGGAGCGCGACTTGAAGGTCACGGGGTCGGCGATGATGTTCTTGAAGCCGATCATGGCGTTGAGCTCGCAGTAGTCGATGTCGCCGTTTTTACAGAGGTCAATGTAGGCCATGCCGTTGAAGGATAAGCTCTGGAGGTGGCCGATGAAGTTGGACGGCACCACGGACATGTAGCGCTTCTCCGTGATGATGCCCGTCTCGATGTTGTGGAACTCCAGCTGGGTGTGGTCGCCCGCCATTTGACCTTTGGTTAGCAGAGGTGAGAGGGAGAGAATATAGTACTTGGTAGGGTGGGCTGGGGGAGTTTGCCATGCTCTTGTGTACTGTAGTACTGTATCAATAATAATGGTAACGCTACAACTAAAATCAATAGAACAGGAGATAACAAGCTTGTAAAAACAAAAGCATCACATTTAATCAAAACAAAACCATTAAATGTAATCCTGACACACATGTTAAGATAATAATTACTGTAGTGCACCATTAATTATTATCTTGTGACTATTAAACAAACAACCCCCCTAAAAAGAAGATGTACTGTAACCTTTTTAAAGCTATCTTATTTGACTTCTGAGGGTAATTCTTGTAATTGCTAATTGCTATAATAAGGGAAATATATTTTAGTGCATATTGTGAATAGCATGTATTCAAACTGATCCAATGATCCAAAACTACAGCCCACAGTATGGCACAATAAAGAGCAAAACCTTTTATTTGTCAAGTTGTATTGCCTACTCTACATTGTATGAGAGTATGAGAGACTAACTAGCATTTAAATGTGTATTTAGAGGGAATGTGTGTGAGGATGGGGGTCAGAAATACCTTCCACAGTTGTCAGGTCATCTACGGTCAGTTTCAAACTCTTCCCTCTCCTGAACACACGCACCGTGTGCCACTCATTATCGTTCAGATTCTGACCCGCAAAAATAGTCTCTGGACCCTTGCCTGTAGAGCAGTCCAGACAGTGGTTAACACAAACACTGTTCACAGCAACAAGACAAGAACAGGCTGAGAAAAGGCATGTAGTTACAAGCAATACAGTGTGTAGAGAGCGGGAGGGACAGAGGGAGATGTGCGACTGCGCTGACATAAGAGTGAAGAGTTAAACGTTTTGACAAAGGCAGAAAACATTGAAGGTAAACACAGTTAATGATGCACAAAACACACCATCCTGCCATTGTGGTGTCATTAGACAGGGCAAGAGTTCCTGCTGACACTGTTTTCCTCAAACAATCAGGAGGGAGGCGGCCATCAGGACGTTTATAAAGCCAGTCACGGTCACTGAGTTCATTATTTGTAATTAGGCCTACAGGCACTTGACGCCATAGGCTTGCATTGACGTGCCGACTATGATGAATAAGAACATAATAATAAAAATATAATGGCATGATTATATAAAAGGAAAAACCGTGGCCTGGAATTAGTCCCCCACAACCAGCAAAAAATAAAATGGCAGATGTGTTTATGAGTGAGTTTAAGTGTGACAATGTGAGCAATGTAAAATTACATTATCATGCCACATGGTGGCAGCATATCACTACTTGAAAAGCACAAACTATACCAGTTAGCAACTGTCACTCCATTTTACAATTAAAAATGTCAGTTTCACATAAAATGGTAGAAATGCTAGCACTTTATATTAAGAATAATTCCAGCAGAATGTAAGAGAAAAGAAAAGAGTCAAAGAACAGTCAAGCATAAAGATGAACAGCTTCAAAAATTGAAGTGGAAATACAAAAGAAATACAGAATGTGATTTTCATAAGCACCCATTGAAATGAATGGCTGTCTGAGAAAGGACTGAATATACACCTTGCAAAAGCAGAGGACAAAGGTGTTTTGAAGTGATCCCATCAAAGCTTTTCATACGTGCTGCAACACAGTGCAGTGCCTGATCCTGTGTAAAAATAATAGAAAGTTGAAGCTGTAGTATAATTATTAATTATTCACTGAGACATTCAAGATATTCATTGCACATTACAATTTCAACGCTACAATAGAAAAGGCAAGCGCTTATTCATGTGACAACACAATACTTCATTCATCCCTTTATTGAATTTCCAAATCATTATTTAGCATTGTTCGGAGTGTGCCACCATGAGCAGACGTGAATGATGATGTCATCCACTATCAAGCTGTGGGTGACATCATCAAGATGTAGACACATCACAATCCCCGTGCAGGATAAATGGAATCATCCTTCTAAGTAAACACTGATGCAATTGGGGCAACACCACATTTGACGGAGCATCGTCTTGTATATTTTCAAATCCTTTGGACCTAGCGTCAACGCCGCCCTGCAAGGCACACATACACCAACCAGGTCAATAACGACGTGCCGCTGTGAAAATGTCAAATCCCCAGGTTCCAGGTTCCCTCGGCCTCTGGGAAGCATTTCAGATGGGGTCCAGGTTCATTCCAATGAACCCATTTATGGCTACTTATTTATTCACCCCTTTTTCCCCTGCAATCTTCAAAGCCCACAGTGCAATGTGTATGCAGGTCTAAGGATGCCCAAGCACCGGGACACAGTCAATCTCAGAGGCACTGCCGTGCATTGTGAGCACTAAACACTGGGACAGGATGGTCACGGGATGACTGGCTGGGGATTAAAGGAGCCAGATATAAAGTAATGGGATGGGGTTGGACTTGAAAGAATGCTTGATCTTTGCCTTTCCATCATGCCATCTTGTGTTATTCAATGAGGAAAGCAAATAGGTTACAAACATTAGCCGGCACGTTTCCCAGTGCAACTTACAAGTGGTTCCCAAGGTGGGGTTGAAAGACCCTTGTGGGGACCCCAGTTGTGTTATGGAGAGGACCATGAGATCACGTGTTATAAAACTATTTTGCGTCATCCTGGTGACTAATAATAATAATAATAAAAATGTGGTTCAGTGGCGTCTAGTGGCTCACAATAAACCACGTGTGTTCTGGGGTCAGGAGTCACAGGAGCTGGCAGTAGCATACATACAGTAGCATAGGACTATGGGATAAATCCTACACTGTACGACCTGGGCCGGAGCATAAGGACCACTCGGCCCGGTGTCCACTCCATCCAGCCTGCCCGTCTCACCGCCGTCCTCCTCGATGGTGATCCATCTGCTGAGAAGCATCCACAGTCGCCTCTCCCTGCCTCATTGCCTCCAGGCCTAAGGGAACAGTGGAGGAGTGTGGCCGGAGAGGGCACGGAGGGAAGATGTGATTATCCAGTCAATCAGCTGTGGGTAGCTGACAGGCCGGAGGACGGACTGGCCCGACACTGTGACTCATACAGGTGGAGTGGAGAGGGACTCACTCAGCAGGCCGCTACGGCTGGATTACTGTCGACACGGGCGCCAGAGCCTGCAGACATGACCAGGCCGGGAGCAGGCAGCAGGCCAATGGAAGGGACCTGCTTCTCACATCACACCGCCTTTAATTAAAAAGTCATAGCGGAGGTTTGTTGCAGGGTCGCGTTTTACAATTGCGTTTAAAAAGGGGTTTAGGTTGTGCGATACCACGGTAACCACTGTTTATGAATGTGATAACAATGGTTGAATAGGGTTCACAATACAACATCTCTACAATAGTTGTATTTTTAGTCCAATTATCAGTGCTTTCTGTCCCAGGTCACTTTTAGTGTTTGAAACACAGCTGTTACTAAAAGAAGCTAATTAGCTGCAGTGGGAGAGGTATATATTGAGAGCTGTGGTAGAAGTACAGTATAGGGGAATGTGAGCCACTTAAGGTCATCTTAGGAGGAATGTCCCTATAATTGCAATGTGTTTCACACTTAAAAGGTAAAGTCAGCAATTGCAAGCTAATTATAAGATAATACACATTTTGTCAAATTCACCAAAGATCTCCTCGCATTTAGCTAGTTTACCATTCTCTGTGTGTGCTGACAAAATAATCTGATACTTCTACACAGCCCTGGCTCTGTAAATACGAACATAAAAAGTGGCTAACACTGTTCATTCAAACAAAGCCGTAGTACTATACTTTGCTTCAAGGCAGGAGGGCAACATCATGCATAACCAAACACCTCTGACATAACCGTTTGATCACCCCTTTGACTTAATATAATAGCAAAATCTGAACATTCCATTATAGCTATATTGACATCTAATCACTAAGCAAATAATTTTGTATTTTGCTTCCAAAATAGTAATTTGTATGCCAATTGCATACAGACATTTTTTTTATTTTTTACATGTATATATTAATTTAGATCAGCTAGCTAACAGGTGGATTTGGTTTTAAGTTAATGTTTACTACATCATTGACCAAAGCTGATATTTAAGATGATGTTTCAAATAACAAATAAAAAACTGGCATGAGTAGTATGTTTGTGCAATTAATTAATCACAGACAATAGCAAATACGACGAACCTGTGAACCAGCAAGTCTGTTATTATCCACTCTTGCAGTAGAAAAGTCGAGAGATCGGTGAAAACATATTTTCCATTGAGAAAAGCCATTGTTCTTCTAATATTGTATCATCTCTAGGCATTTTCAACTCAAGTTGTTTTCATGTCGCCTACGTCACACCTAAAAAACGTCCGTAGCTAAACTACGACGCTGATTGGCAAACACACTAGGTTTACCAGCCTGAATGACCTCCATTTCCAAGCTCTCCAGAATTATTCTTGCGGCAAACAGTCAAAGTCAAACTGATGGATAATCTTAGTAAAGCGCAAATCCCATTTGTTACATGTTTCTGTTTGGTTCTAGGTTGTTTTTCGTTATTTATATGATCTACGTGCTTGTAGCCTACACTTGAGAACCTATGCACTTAGATAATACATCAAAAATGTGTCAAATAGCTACAATCCTGACCCTGCATATACCACATTTTGATTCATTGCATATCAACTAAATGAATCATACAGTAGGACGCCAGGATGGTCATATACGAAAAGCCATTCTGTCACAAGATATTTTGAGTGTATATTTTTGGTTGTTGTCACTCAGTGCCTGTTAACAGTGTTTAAGTCAAACTGACAGTGTTTTCTTCAGATAGCTCCAGGCAGCCCCAGGAAGCCTGGAACCCTAATTGACAGTGATGTGTTCTACCAGTCCCTGCTGTAGTTCTTTATCCTACAAGCTGACTAGAACAGTGTGGGCTGACAAGACATTAATTAACCACAGAAAGGACCAAAATAACATATTAAAAAAGAAAAGTACCTAAAAATTTACCATTAGCTCTTTATCCATGTACTGTAGAACAAAAAGAAAATATATATATATTACAATTGTTCTACATTTGTACAAATCTGATTTACACGTAATTCCAAGAACTGCAATTAAACATAACACAGTACTCCTCCACACTTATGCCTCAGTGGAGAAATACTGCAAAGAATGTTCCCTTTTATTTCAGTCAGTTTAACTATTGCATATGCTATGCATATATAATAATTGGTTTAATCTTATTTATTTTAACAAATTTTAGTTCAATACAAATGCTCCAAGCAATTTCTGCAAAATATATGAACATGGACACAAAACAGAGAGCTCTATCCTTTATGAAACAACAATTAACAATTAATTATTAATTATGTTAACAGTTTGTGGAGAGTGTGGAGTGCTGGAATAAATTTTGCTCTATATATATATATATATATGTATATATATATATATGTATATATATATATATATATATGTATACATATATATATATATATATCTA
>JAODTR010016075.1:0-26307 GCA_025399935.1 Amblyopsis rosae
TTTTTCGATTGGATTACCATGATCACATGATCATGTACCATAAGTAATAGATCGCAGTTCCTGCGATAGGGAACTATAGTTTAGTACCTCAAAGGTAAAATAATAATGCTTTCTGTGATGTATCGTTCTGCTGTAGGGGTTGGGTTCAAGTTGAGCCCACATAAATCTAATTTCAGAAACGTCTGTCACTAAACGCAATGCCATCAGCATTGGCAAAGACGAGACGTTTGGTCTGCTTTGACAAATGCCACCCACAAACTTCCAATTGACCCAGTGCGCAGGTCTCTCCTGGAGATTATTTCGTTTAGCCCGTAGTTTACCCTCCTTCGGCTGTTTCCAGATAAAAAGGGACATCTGGAATGACGCTCAGAGGCAGATGTGAAGGTTTCGTAATGGCTGCCCGTCAACCCCTCTTCCCGAGCATTGCAACCGCATTTCTCTCTATCCGCGTAACCACGGTGATGAAATTCCGAGGGAGGTGACCAAGATCTTGGCCTCGTCTATAGTGCAATCTGTTTTTGGGAGGGGAACAGCAGCCACAACACACACACACACACGCTGTACCATATGGCCACATCTCATAATGAGGAGCGTGTGTGTGTGTTGAGTGATTGACAGGTGGCAGGTGGCAGGTGCACAAAGTAGCAGATCCATCAGTGACACAAAGCCGGAGATTACGGCGTCGTAGACAGGAACGCAGAGACAACAGTGCAGTTTTTATTGCCCGCTGAGACCGGAGTCAAAGCGTTTACCTGGCACGACAGGGCAGTCCTATAAGGTGTTCCCCCCAATGGAACTCATGGGATGTATATGTAAAGGTTTAAAGAAGCTTTCCCGTCTCCTCAAGACCTACTGAGGCAGTCTGGTCTTGTCGGGTTCTGCCGGGTTTGAAATACTGTCATGGCTCAATATGATTATATTAGCTGTTTTCCAAGGATAGGGGGAAAGAGCTTTTTTTACTTTAATGTGTGTGCTGATATCTCGAAAAAATTTCTTCCTTGCTTGCAAACCACATCTCTCTTTCCAACAAACCCACTGCCGTTGAGCAGAATGAGCAAAGAGAAAATGTAGTCGTAACCTAAATGTTCCGCAAATGTAATATTCATATATCAGAACTCATTGGAATTCATGCACAGTGACTAGGAACTCAAGGACTATCTGCAGATTGACAAACAAGTGTTGCACTGAAATTACATCACAAACCAACCCCGACCAAAATGCAGTTATAGTGCTACAGTATTAGTGCATCTGCAGTATATGCTGTTGTTGACCGCGTTCTGCTCGGATTTCTGGTTTTGATTAATCTATTTCACCTGTGAATTAATAATCTGTGAAATGTTCAAAACAAAAAAAGTGTTTGTACAAAATTTATGGATTCTATAAAGTAAACAAGCTATTGAGTATTGCATCATCTACTGCTTAGCATTTTGTTCTATTCATGTGTGACAGTCATGGTCATGGGAAGTGATGGTAATGCATTGTGTTTCTCTTCCAATGAAGTATAGTGAGATGAGGATATTTGTGTGTGTCGAAGCTGCAGAGGATAGCGGTTTGGGGGGGTGGAACTATACAAGCATTCAAAGTATACGTGTTTAAATGTTTTAAACCTTTAATAACATGCTGATCTTGTGGCTCATAAACATGGATAGTTTATAACAGCTAAAACGATAATACTTCTGATGATAATAATTAGGCCATGAGATCCAAAAAGGGAGCTGTACTGTTGTTATGTTAGCTGTTTCTCTATTTTGCCTAATTCTTTTCCAGTGTCCAACACTGCTATGTTTCAATGTTTCACCGTGTAGCCATGCAGTAATAATATCAACATATGAATTTTGCTGCTGTATGTACAAAACATACACAATTTCTGTTTATTACAGTACAACTGCAAATCAATATTTTGTGTTTGGGTGCTCCAAGTCAACATAGCCTTTCTGTAATTATAACTCAAACACGTTTTAAAATATTTAGAGAAATATATAAAATGATTAAGCAGTGATACTTTAGGCAATATGGTGGAAAATGTTGCTTCAATATAGCAAAAGTAATGACTTTTCTGTCCCATTTGTCAATTTCTATAAAATAGGAATGGAATGGTGAACAGTGGGGCAAAATCAATAACACAGTAAATAGCAACTTGCAGTACATGTTGATTTTGACTTGGTTCTAGGCTAATTCAAACCATTTTCTTAAGGTTTTGCAGCTACTGTGTAATATGGAGGTATTCTGAAAGAGCAAATGCAATGTTGTTGTAATTGGATTTAGGTTTCTGTAGAGTAGACCACTACACTCTGATTTCGGTCTGGGATTTCTTCTGGTCGAAACCTTCATTGCAGAAATGCTGTTTGGTTTGAAATGCCAAAAGTGCAGGCCTACCCACTTTTAAGTAGTTGTCGCTCTTCTCTGCTCTCTAACGTAGTTCTCTACCCCTCCTCTTGAACTGTTCTGGGTCACTGGGAAAACAAGTGCACCATGACATTTTCAAATTGCATTTGAATGCTTTGATCAGTTTGATGTGCTTCTAGATCAACATTCAAAACAACATGCCATATATAAATGCCATAGAAACCGAATTGGAGGTGAATTTCTGCAATTTAATCAAACTTAATAACAGTGTGTGGTGAATAATTCCCTATCACAAGATTGCTCCTGATAGGGAAAATCAAGTTTGATTGCAGAGACCAGCAGGTTGTTAAGTGTAGCAATCAGTGGGTGGTCACATAGGCTCATAATTGATATGTCCAAAGACCTATTGGGTAGCATTTAGAGACTGAAACTGACAGATTTGATGCTGTTGAGTGGCCCCCTCTTACACTGAATGCTTTAGCTGTCTGTGTTCAACCTGTTTAAAAAGAGTCCTGCTCTCACAGGGATTAACAATGGCGGTTGCCCTTTTTCACCCAAACCCACCAAATTTGTTTTGGGAAATATAATTTATATATTTGGCACCTGCAAATAATTCTGATTAGGTTAAAAGTAAAAATGGAATAAAAAAAAAAAGTTAAAATCTTTGTCTATTAAATCTTTAAAAGACAAATAATTGTTAGAGAAATTGACAAATTACAGATATTTTGTGGTATTTCTTTCCTGAGTTTACAATCATTTTACTCAGTTGTTCTCATACTCTACCTGTTGATCCACAACAGTTTTCAATCTGTCACAAGATATGGGCCATTTTTTTCTACATATTCATTAAAAACGCACATATGTGCATATTTAAAGATAATACAATGTGGAAATCGATTTTGTGGTTGTATCATCTGATCTGAGGCCGCATGTTTTTGACACTCGGGTGAAGAGAGGTAAAGTACCGACGGGCCCGAAGAGCTGCAGCATCTGCCATAGCAGAAGCAAAGCAAAGTCTGGGAGAGCTTCAGAGAAGCCATGGAGAAATACTTTTGGTCAGCACCAAAGTGTTTCTGGAAAAACGTCCGCCACCTCAGTAGGGGGAAGCAGGGAACTATCCAAGTTGTGTACAGCATGGATAGAATGCTGGTAATTGGGCAGTGGAAGGAACACTTTGAGGAACTCCTGAATCCGACTGACATGCTCTCTGTGAGACAGAGCTGGAGGCTGATGGGGGATCATCATCAATTTCCCTGGGGGAGGTCACTGAGGTAGTCAAACAACTCCACAGAGGCAAAGCCCCAGGGATTGATGAGATTCGTCCAGAAATGCTAAAAGCTTTGGATGTGGAAGGGATATCTTGGATGACACGCCTCGTCAACATTGAGTGGAAGTCGGGGACAGTACCAAAAGAGTGGCAGACTCGGGTGGTGGTTCCCCTCTTCAAAAAGAGGGACCAGAGAGTGTGTACCAATTACAGTTTGTGATTTTCATAGACAGAAAATTGACAATTTTTGTTCCTACTCTCTCCTATGGTCATGAAGGGTGGGTCACGACCGAAAGAACAAGCTCACGCGGCCAAAATGGATTTTCTCAGGAGGGTGGCCGGCGTCTCCCTTAGACATAGGGTGAGAAGCTCAGCTATCCGTGAGGAACTTTGGGTGGACCCACTACTCCTTCACAGTTTAGGTGGTACAGGCATCTGGTTAGGATGCCCCCTGGGCGCCTTCCTTGGGAGGTGTTCCAGCTGGGAGGAGGCCTCGGGGAAGACCCAGTCAGAGCTTGCTAATGTGGCTCGGCTCTGCTGGAGCTGCTACCCCTGCAACCTGACTCTGGATAAGCGGAAGAATATGGATGGATGGAAAATATGAAAATATATAATTATCCCCAAGAATAATCGTGAGACCCCTTGACAACCCAGTTTGGGCACCAATGATTTTGCTGATCATAAATAGCCTAGTAGCATGACATCCTGTTGACACATAGATGTTTCAGAAGCTTCTGACATTCCGGCCTGTCATGTTTTGATTGACAAACGCCAGTGATGTATGCGTCGGTCAGTGGAAGAGCTCACTGGAAGCCCAAAATCTCTTTATTTTTTTTTCTTTCTTTCCCCAACAGCCTATGGGGAAATTAACTGATGAGCTCATGCCGGCAACAGGGTTGCTATAGAAACTTCAAATATAAGACTGAGGCTAGATTCTGTCAGCTGCGAGGAAGGGGAAGGGAGTGCTACAGCTCTCTGGTGAGGCATCACACTCACACACACACACACACACACACACATACATATACCCCCCCACACACACACACATAGACACACACACAGGCTACATTTACCCGCAACAACATGCAGTGGTAGGCTGCTCTAGACTAGTTGACTCGTTTTCCTGCAACATCCTGGGTGCAATGTTGCAACCCAACCAATATTCCCAGTCAAGCCTCGTGGCCTTCCTGAGAGGTTCTACGAGTCAATTGGTGATAGGATGTTCAAGAGACAGTGTCATTAACCTGGCAGGCTAACAGGCTGTTGGATGCCCAGAATATCAAGTAATTGCGCCGTAATTCATGATTGAGAGGTTTATTGGACTGTAGACTCCGCTACATCTGTGATGAGCCATAAGAGAAAATGTCTTTCTCTGCTGATAGGATATATAAGCTATCAGTTTTGTATCTTAAAGATATTCTACTTAGAAAATAGGTTTTCGTTGTCTGGTTTAGGATAGTGTTGCAGGGTGTTTACCTGGTGTGCAAACGTTGATCAGATGTTGTGTTACTGCCCCCTAGTGGTGCAGATGTGAAACTGCATTTCAATATTGCAGGGTCAAATAATCATGCTTTCTCTCCAAGGTCATATTTGTGTTTTATAACCTGGTTATGACATTGTAATAGTATTACCATTGATTTCAGGTTCCATTTTACAACTAGTCTATTCTAGTCTAGTTTTCTGTCCCACCTAAATACTAAATTATTAGTATTGCTTACTGAGGCAAACATTTTTTTTTTCTATTGTAATTTGTAGTTTTGAGTTTAGATCTGTAAACTGTCAGACTCATTGTATCAGTGTTTATTTTGAGATCATTACTGTACATTATTATAGAGCAAAACCATCAAGCTCAAAGGGTTTTATAATGGAACCATTTCTTCCACAAACATGTTGCTTAATTTCCAGAGACATTTCTTATCACCAAAATAACCCCAACCAATTTACAACATGAACTCCCCATTTGCCACGCATCACCAGTCATATAATTGCTATCAGCATACGTTTTTAACATGGCTCCCAATATAAACATTAGGCTACTTTTGCTCCGGGATCTATTTTTCAAGTCCAGAAAAGGATACACCTGTGGCTATTGGCGGTAGTGATGAGAGGTGATTAAGTGGTGACATTTATTTATTACCCGCCCCCTTGAGAGAAAACAAAAAAACACTCAAAGGCTCCGTCTGTGATTTATGGCTGCACGGCGACGTCCCGTCCTAATTTCAGTCAGGGTGACTCAGAGACGTCGGTGGTAGGCAGCCTTCAGGTGGAGAGGTTACCAAGCTATTTCTCCCCTATCTCTACCTACTGCTAGTAGAGTGCGTATTGTCATGCTAGGTGCGTACGTATCGCACAACTATTTGCCCTCTAGACTGTTCATAAGCAAAGAAAGAATGGACACGCGCACACGCACACACACACACACACACACACACTTTTATGTCGAGTTGCTTTTCAGCCCCTGCTCCTCCATCCCTACTAGTGCACACTCGATTATAGCTACAATCGGCTATGTGTGTAGGACACGCGCATTCACTCACACACGCACGCAACGCGTGTTCAAAGGAAGACGCCGCTATTTGAGTCTCTCCCGTAGACACTCTGCCCCACTCTTTCACGTTGTAAACAAAGCCGTCTTCAACGTGTCCTCTCTAGCATGAGTCTGTGTGCGGCAGATCCCAAGCGCGCTGCATATTTATCTCAGCCGCAGTTAACTTGAGTTGGAGTTGGGAGACAGGGAAAGTGGAGTCGGCCGTGTGTCACCTTTTGCTCTTCGACGTCTCCACTGGGGAAAGGGGAGGGGGGCACGGGGCACAAAAGGGGAGCACCTGTGATCCCTAACCTTGGGACAGATGGCATATTGTGACCCTCGGACCTGCTAATGAGCAGGCCGTGCCAAGCGGTGTAGGGCACACGGGGCAGACACTATGCTGCCCTGTCAAGGCCGTGATATAGTGTGTTGGCGGAAGAGGGCCACACCAAAAAAACACCAGGCTGGCTGTGAGCACAACAGCTGATTATCCAAGCATAGCGGCTGACCTGGACTATGACCATAGTGTATGAGAAACAAAGTCAACCGTATAAATACATTTAAACAGAATGTTCGCTCCAATTATATTTTACTGCATACCAGATGACAACACAGAGATGAGTCATCCTGATTGACTGAGAAACATTTTCTGTTTCATGGCTGCAGTCAAATAGTCTTTTTGGCTTTGGACGATTACTAGGCAAGTGTGAAATGGCCCGGAAGTATCTACGTTAGTGGCAGCCATGATAAGAGCTGTTTGAATTCTCTAAATACTAAGGAAAGGTGCTTCAATGGTTCCTTTATAATCTCCTTTTGCATAGGATAATACTGTCCCACAATGCCTTGCGATGCACAAAAACAATCAATCATCATAATGTCCATGTTATGCCTATCTTCTTGCATTAATTTAACTATTATTTGAATACAATCATACTAATTGGGATTAGTGCAGATAAATTAGTTTACATGATGGTCACCATCTATTCTCAATGTGACGACCATTTCATTTTGTGATAAGTATTTTTGATCAGCTCAGATAATTTATATTCATTCGAACCTTGGTAATGAAGTGGTATTTTTCACTGGGTTGTCCACGTTTATTTGGCCTGCATGAAACAACATGGTAGGAATGCACATGGGTGAACTAACATCTGGCTTTAGTAGCCCATCTTAGGAACATAGTTTCATCACGGCAGCGCTGCAGAGCCACATCAATAACATCCACCCTCACATAATTACGTAGCCTGTAGCCTAGTGGAAGTGCAGTCGAATTATAGGATCTTTATAAATCCTTAAGTAAACTATATTCCCTTTATTCTTGTCTAAATTCATTGGTGAAGTCCCTGTCCACTCATGTGTTTTGAATTAATGTTACTGATTAGTCTTTTTTTGCAACTTGTAACTAACTTCAAACCGACTTCTGGTTTAAGATGATATCCGTTTACATATACTAGACAGAAAGATTATACCAATCATTGCCATACTGGTCACTGTGAAATACAGGCTCTTAGTCATAATTCTTAATAAGCATTTCATGTCTCATCATTCCACATTTGGCCAGATGCCTTTAGTGTTGTAGAAGAACACTATCTGTAGACGCTTTGTAAATGCATACAGTGCAGCATTCTGATTGGATGCACTCTAAAACATTCACACTGGAATTCAGCCAGAGCAAAACAACTTCAAAGTCTTTAATTTTTAAACTAAAGAGGATCGATGATCTGCGCTGATATCCAGTGCAGCTATTGATTCATCAATCCTGCCAATAGAGCCACTTTATCTCAGCTAACCGTCTGCCTAGGAGGGGAAGAATATGCCAGAACAGCTGAGGCCACTCAAACAGCCTGGTCTGCATCCAGGGATCTCATTTGTACAGAGTACAGGTGGAAAGAGAGAAAGAGACAGGTGTGGACTTAGATAAACGATGGAGCTACACTAGCCAATGACAGGGGAGCATTAATAGTGCATGCCTATGTGATGTATTGCATTTGTTGGTTCTGTAGCGTTTGGTTAACAGTTCAAAGCAGTTTGGGGAATATGGCTCCAGCCTTCATCTCTCGTCCGTGTTCACTTTCATGAAGTTTGGGGGATGTTTTTATTGTTATGCACAAACAATCATTGGCCGAATCACTTGAAGTTGTTTGTCCTGCACGTCAAAGACCTTGGGGATGATTGACAGACCTTGTTGTGTCTCATCATACAGTATCTGAGCCAAAGGCTCTAATTTATGGACCTGAAGATGACTCATTGGTCCGCTCTAAAGACGCATTTACGTAATGGAAATCACATTAACTAACAAGAAAACCATGGATCTTTCACTGTTATATACACAGTACACAATAGCTATATGTTAAAATATTTTAATGTATTTGTGTGATTTGTTAATTTTAACTAAATAAAAACACTATCGTATTGTAGGTTTACAGCTGTAATTTCCTGCTGTCTCCCTTGTTCAATGAAACAGTGCCATCTATGGATATATATCAAGTCTATGTTTAACAGAGACAAACCAATGATAGTCCCTCTGATTGCTTTATCAAAAGTGATGTTGCACATTCCTTACCCCGTGGAGATAGTTTGCATGATTTATTCTCTGAACTACCTACAGTAGCTTAAAAGCATTTTAATTCTGATCATTTATATTCATTTATGACAAGATTGCTCATAAGCCTCTAGGCAGAAAGGATGCTTTCGTGAGTTTGCATTTCATATCCGGGGCAAAATAGTACAGTATATCATTTTCTTGTCTAAAATAATTCAGATATATTTCTAACATCTGAGAGAGAGAGAGAGAGAGAGAGAGAGAGAGAGAGAGAGAGAGAGAGAGAGAGAGAGAGAGAAATTATAGTGAGATATTGTTTCAGACATCCACTAAAGCTTATGTCTGCGTATTTGTAAATATTCTTCTGACAGTGGATATATGCACTAATATGTCAAGCTCAGTTTCTTCTGTCACTCATTCTTATATCTTACACAACAATTCATATACAGTAATAGTCTGCATTAGGACTATCATGTACTGAATAGCCCTAGCACACACACAGTACCAGAGGATCCAGTTTCAAGGGAAAGTATGGTGGATTAAATTTAATTTACAAAATTTGTAATATAATAACATTGAGTTTCATAATATCTAATAGTTATTATGAGTTTAATTGAACAAATGATGGCTCAACAATCTTTCATTTTCTCAGATAATCTAGAATACCCTTGTGCCTGAAACCAGTGTCACAAAAAACTTTTTTTTCTTTAGTTGTTTTTATTTTTAGAAATATATAATAAATCCAGACAAAATGCTCTGATTCTGAAGTATTAACCCATATGTAATGTCATATTGGACTGCATTTCCTTATGGGGCACTGTCTTTCCAGGTATATTTTGCCATGGAAAGTCACCTCGACATTCGCTGAAACACAGACTGAGACAGTATCAAATAATCCACAAGCAAACAGACGAGGATGAACTCATCCCACCTCCCGCTGTCCTCTATTAAATAAGACATGTATGGACACACGCCGCACATGTTCTGCACGAGTGTGCACGAGTGTTCTGGCAATGACCCAACGCCGGAGGATTTCAAGAAGGCTATGGGTTGACCATCCAGGAGGACTGTTGGCTCCCTCGCAATCCCTCAATTAGGGAATCAAAGGCAGAGCAAATCCCATCCAGTGAATGGTCCTCATATTATCCGCCTAGACCCGACATGATTTCTCTCTCTCGCTCGCTCGCTAGTTCGCTCTTTAGCTCTAACTCCTGGGAACCATGCTACAGTGTGCTTCTGGTCGCGCTCCAAAGAAGCTTCAAAGTTCACCACTCTTTTCTTGGCAGCGCTGTGGAGGGGGTGTGGGGTGCTCCTTACCTCTTTTTCCTTGCACACGACGCCTGCGCTTCCTCCAGAGTCGTTCCAACCACAAGTTGCAGACGAGACATGTCACGGTTCAGGGATTTTTTTTCCTTCCTCTCTTTTTTTGAATCTCAGCCACCATGTTTTAAAGCTCCCTGCCTGTCCCACAAAGAAGCACACCCCTTATCTTATTTACTGAACATTTCAAGGCTTAGGTTAAGTAGTGACAGGCTTATCCCACAGGAAAGATTTATATGACAATGACAGCTGGAATACTAATGTGACTGACATCACTTGTCTGGTTTATAGAACATGCACACTATTTGCCAAAATTGTATTTTACTTCTGTTGGGTATAGGCTACAGTGTAGGTATATAGGACATGGATACAAGTGCTTCAGAAGCACAAGAAAAACCTGGCTGGCTCAGTTTAAGCGTATGCAGTGTCGACGAGGTATGCCAACGTTTTAGTGTTAAAAGAAACGGAGAGTTTGCTTGCAAGCATGTGTAAAGCCACACATTTCCTACAGGCATTAAACGTCCAATTAGCAGCTTTCTTCCTCCCGAGCACAGCGGTTCTTGGATGGTGCAGCTGAGCAAACGACCTAACCTTATCGGTAAACATAATGACCATATGGCAGCTCAATTTTCAATTAGATTATGGTCTGGCAAACATGTACGCTTTAGCGTTCGTTCGCACAGCTACACTTGATGGTGGACCAATAAGTGTCCATGGTGGTGGGTTAAGTGTGATGACGTTGAAGTCAAGCGTTTGTTTCATATTGTTGATAGAGCTATGAAGCAATACAATATTTACCAGAGGTCTATGCCCATGTAGGAGGAAACATTGCTAACACTCTAAGGGGGATCTGCACTATACCGAGAAAATTATATCTATAAGCCTAGGTTTAGCAATTCCACCTTAGTAGGATTAGGGAGGGAGGGGGGGCTATCCGAAGACAATTTTGACACACATGATGTACTTATATTTATTTTTTTATTTTTTATTAACTGAGAAAACACTCGTAATTGCGTATGTGTTTTAAAAACAGGGCACCTTAACAACAAAAGATAAGGCTACTATCAGTTGGCTGTGCTGATAATTGTCTTTGCCCGGTCGTGTCTATTTTAACAGTCTGAATACGCGACGAGGAGTTTAGGGAGCAAGCGACAGCTGGCCCCACTGAGATAATTACTGCACTTGTCTCAAAAGCAGCAGTGCATAAATTCAGCAGATAATTTTTACTCTAAAGTACCTCGAATGTTGTGTAGACAGTATTGTCTGACAAACTGGTGACATGATTATATCCTCGAGCTTGTTCCCATGTTCCTTATCTTATTCAAGCAACAATGCATCAATCTCTTTGTTAAGTCAAGGCTCAATGAGCTCACAGCTTCAGAAAATAATGGATGCCACAAATATAGCATACCTTATAAGCTGACGGGCGTGAGCCAAAATGCATTTAATTCCATGTAAGGCCATTCTGTATAGGAGGAAGACGCTTCAATGCAGTACCCCTTTTGCCCGAACTTTGACCATGTTTTCACACCAACACCCATCGCCTGAAAATGTAACTGATGCACTTGATAAGTCTCTGTGCTTCTAGAAGCCAGTGAAAGCCAATAGATATATACATAATACACGCCTGGCTTTCATTCCTCAGGGTCAAAACTGTGCTCTCATCTGCTTCTTTATTGCACTTTTGTCTGCCTACTGGCGTTCTAAGAAATAGCTACCACCACAGCCAGAGTTGTATTATGCATACTGAATGATACAGGAAGTTGAATCTGCACATGAATTACAAGCTAAGAAAATCATCATTAGCGGTGAACCACCTTAATGTAAATGTTTATATTGCAGTGAATTACAGTGTGATATCACTTAGTGTAGATAACCTAGATCAGCAAATATTTGTGTCTGCCTTTGTCGATATAGCCTATGCAATAAAACTCTTGCTAATAATAATAATAATAATTAAAATAATAATAATAATAATAATAATAATAGTTGAAAGCATCACGCGATATGGCATTTCAGCCTAGTTTGGCAACCTCAGTGGACACCTAAAAACTCAGATCACCCGGTTAACCCAGAGAGCCATGAAGATCATGGCAGTCAGGCAGCATCCCACACTTCAAGATATCTTTGAGCAAACACTCATCAGACCCCACCAATGTCCTTAACCCTGAGTACCAACTTCTTCCCTCAGAAAGACGCTTCAGAATACCCTGGTGCAGACTCAATCGCTTTCAAAACTAATTTGTTCCCTTGTCTATTAAAGCCCGTAATGCTAAGATAGCCAGAAGCCAACCCCAGTAATCTATTATTAATAGATTTGCTCTCATTCATTTATTTGATTTCTTATGAACATTTTTATTATAGTCTTTAAACTTTGAATTTTGACCAAATGCCTTCCATTTTATATACATTTACTGATTAATAAATAATATGCTTTTTGTGATGTACTGTATAGGTACTACTATGTAGGTACCGCTATGTATGTATGTATGTATGTATGTATGTATGTGGGGACCTGTGAAGGTATTTTACTGTTTGTCTCTACTTTAAAAACAGCAGATTTTGCACTGTGCAATGTCAAGACATATTGCCCATGGTGCAATAAAGTCCGTCTGTCTGTCTGTCTGTCTGTCTGTCTGTCTGTCTGTCTGTCTGTAGGCCGCCCTACATATTATTGTTGGCTAGAAATTAAATATATTATACCATATGTGATATGTGTCATATGTGTCCATGTGCAGTGTTTCTATCAGCCAAGGGGTCCTTGGCCCCAAAAAAGTTAAAGGCCTCTGTATTAGACTATTTCATTTTCCAAGACAAAACACAGCATTCTGGAGAGCAATTAGTTCAGACAAAATGGTTTTAACTGAATATACGCTTTATTCCCTTATAAATCCCTGACAACAAATGCGTGGTTAGTTCGATTTAATTGGCGAAAACTGTCGGTCTGCTCCATGGATCTACAGTACACATGGAAAAGTGACCTAGGAATGTGTTAGGAATGTGTATATTTACAGCACTAGTTCAAGTTATTGTTATACTTAACAACTATCTAAATGAGGACCAGCGAGAGCAGTGGTCTTTAAACGCAGTAATTAGAGTAGAAAGCCGCTACAAGTCAACATGGCAGAGGCATATTTCCACATGTTGTCTATAATCTAATTATCATTGTTCTCGTGCTACGTGCGTGTGTGTGTGTGTGTGTGGTAGGGGGTACTTGTTCCATTTCTTTTGCAATGAAAATGAAGCTGTTGTTCTCCTCCCAAAAACCAATGATTTGCTTGAGAGCTCTTGTGGAGCGTTCAATTCATCCATTCTGAAATGACATGGAACATCAAACATTCATGGACGCGTTCCATTGGGACACAATACTTTTAATATATATTTATATATATATATTTAGATGTTAAGTGCAGGATATCAAATGGGAGATGTGTGAAGGCAAATCAAATCTTGTAAAGATTTTTGCCTCAAGTAACCATGGCTACATGAAAAACTTGAAAGCCTAAAAAAAATTGACTCCCCTTAAGACATCTCGCAATATGCCTTGTGTTGAAAAGGATTTATAAGACGAAGCTACTATAGACGTTCGTGCAAAACTGTGCACGTATCTGGTGCCACACTCGTCCATCTGTGCTCTTTTGATTCCACTTGTGTGCCTGTCTTCATAATGTATTTCTTTTCATTAACATCCATGCATCTTTCATATAAATCCCAGAAGTGTATGGTTGTGTGCACGTTTTATCATTTTCAGCTTGATGACTATTTTTCACGGCCTCTCATTCTTTCTCATCTGTCAGTTTTTTTAAAGCCAAATAAATGTAGCTCTCCATGTTGTGCAACATGTTACATTTACAAATGACTAAATAAAACAAGCAAACAGTGAAAACTGTTTATTTCCTGAAGACTGTATAGCCTGTCTATTCACCCTTGAGGTCACTGACTGCACAGCAGCAGAAATACATAAGGTCTACTTTGAATGTCACGTTTTACTGAGGCAATGCCACCAGGGGGCACTCCTCTGCTTCTGATTTTATACTGTATGCTGGGAGGCTTGCCACAGCTGATAATATCGTACATGCAGCACAGACAGCCACACAGACACAGCAGTCAACAAGCGCTTTCATGTAAATTATAACAATATTTTAATCTTGGAAATTCTTACAACAGTTTCACTTCACACGATTAAGCCTTGATCTTTGGAAGACAAATATAACAACCTCTGTTTCCTTACATTTAAGAGGGGACTAATGTGCTACTGTGCACCCGGTTTGTCTCCCATTCCAAAGCTTTATTTACTTTACTGAGACTTGTTTTGGCTGGGTTTGCACTACACACAAATAGCCTACTTGTTTTTCCCATCCACCGCAAGGCTCCCAAATGCAATGTCCTTTTCCAGTTCTATCATTGCCCTTTTAACGAGGTGATATTCAGGCGCGGTGGAGCAGATGTTGCAAAGAAAACATACTGTGACGTGATTGTGATCGATGCTCAACTGCCCTCTGAATCCACAGCATAATTTGGCGGATGGCATCAGGATAACAACCTGCATTATGTGAAGACAGCTGTCGCCATGGCGCCCAGGCAACTAGCATATTGGCTCTACCTTATTTTAGGCGGAGGTGGGACAGCCAATTAGAGTGATTTACAGCTTGCTAGTACCGTGGCCACCTTAAAGCTTGTGTCTCTCAGCCCTGCTGAAATGCATGGATACCCGGGAGGTAAATAGGTGTTAGTAACTGCTGTTTTGTTGTAGATATGGCCCCAGATTGGAGATCTATAGGTGATGGGTGTAGCCTATACTTAAGTTGGATGTGATGGTTAAGCTCTGCTGGTGTTTGTTTGCAGGTCATGCTTGCAAATTAGTTTATCAATTACATATAGGCTAGGCTACAGTATTAAATGATTGCTAATAATGTGGTCTGACTACTTTGGACACTATAGACGGTGACTTTTAAATCAGTATAACTTAACTTGTTATCAATTTGAAAAATTAATTAATACAATTAAAAAAGTTGAAAGCTATTATTTTTGATTAGGCCTACTGTTGGTGTAGAACATGTCTGTTCCAGTTTAAATAAATGCATGAACTGTAGGCTTACTGTAGAGTATGTATTATGTATTTAGCTATTATCACACTAATCACATTAATGTGATTAATTATTACTGTAATTATTATTATTATTAATAATAAACTAATATAATAATGTGATGATGAGTATAATCATCATCACAGAGCAACACTGAACTCTAAATAAATTGATAATAAAACATCCCAGTAGGGGGTGTATACAACTACAACCTATCATAGAGTGGCACCACCCATCGAAGAAGAACAAAGCGTCTGTGTGACGTAATTATCCTGCGACTTCTAGTTCTGTTATTGTTGAGAAAGTCACATCTGCAGTCAAAATGCTTAAAAAGAAATCTGCCAGCAAGGACACTAAAAGAAAACATCTACAAACCGAAGAGCAACACGTGAACAGACGCCGCCGGTGCACAGAATCGGAGGTGAGAACCTCTTCAGTTAGTTTAATGTCTGTAATAATTAAGATATACAAGGATTACTCGTGTTGTACTTTACGTACGTGCCGAACCATAGACGTTAATAGTTTTTAACAATGGTAAGAACTTCGGTTTGACATTGATCAACATTGATCAAAGTGATTAATATGTATAAACTATCTTAATTACTAGCTGGTTTGTTTTCATTAAGTACACGTACCTTTACCCATGACATGACAGATTTGTCACCGTGAAAAACAGCAGTCTCATGCATGGAGTGGTGGTACCGTACTAGCCTGTAATGTTGTTGTAACCTCTCTAATGATAACTACGTATGCTATGTGTGTGTAAGAATATTCCATATGCTTGTAACAACCAAACACGATATCACGTAACTCTTTTAATAATTGTGGGTACCGTACATGAAGCAGGAGTCTAAGGATGAGCTGGCCGACGCGGAGCTGGACCGGGTTGGTAGTGACATTGAGGAGGGAGGACTCGACCTTAGCGTTCCATTCCAACCCATTAGTGCATATGCAACAGACAGACGCCAAATGTTAGACCAGTGTTTCCAAGTCCTAGGGGAGAAGAAACTGCACAAGATGCTCCCAGATGAACTTAAGGTGAGGTGTATGTCTGCCCTAGTACTCTAGTTTGTCTTTGTATATGCTCCCTTTAGGTGCCATCCTTAGGAAACTGTTTCCTAAGGATATATATATATCCTTATATATATATATCTCATCATTGTTATGCTGATGACGCACAGCTATGTATACCTCTAAAACCAGGTGATACAAACTCTTAGATGTCACTTTCTGATTGCCTTAAATTACATTAAGTGCTGGATGGCAATTGACAAATAACTTCCAACTCAATGAGAATAAGACAGAAGTCATATTATTTGGCAAGCCCAAATCTATTGAGGACCTCTCCAAGTATTTGGGCCTCTTGTCAACAAATGTGCACTAACGTGCAATTATTCTAGGTGTTATTTTTGATTATGCTTTAAAATATGATAAGAAGATTAATTCAGTAGTTAAATGTAGCTTCTTTCACTTGAGGACAATTGTGAAACTTAAATGTTTCCTCTCTTTTACAGACCTGTCGTCTTATATTGATTACTGCAATTCCCTGTATTTTGGAATTTGTCACTCATTATCACGCTTGCAGCTTTTCCAGAATGCAGCTGCTCAATTTATTGACTGGTGCTAGGAAGAGGGACCATATTTCTCAAATGTTGGCCTCTCTTCACAGGCTACCAGTGAAATATAAGCTTTTTTAAGGCATTGCATGGACTGGCTCCATTATTTACATTGTATTGCCAAAGATTTTGGGACGGCTGGCTTTACATGCACATTAAGGTAATGACATCACATTCTTAATCCATAGGATTTAATATGGAGTTCCCCCCTGCCCCTCCCCTTTGCAGCTATAACAGCTTCAACTCTTCTGGAAAGGCTGTCCACAAAGTTTAGGAGTATGCTCATGGGCATTTTTGACCATTCTTCTAGAAGCCCTTTGGTGGAGGTCAGGACTCTGTGCAGGCCAGTCAAGTTCCTCCACACCAAACTCGCTCATCCATGTCTTTGTGGACTTTGCTTTGTGCGCAGTCATGTTGGAACAGGAAGAGGCCATCCCCAAACTGTTTCCACAAAGTTGGGAGTATGAAATTGTCCAAAATGTCTTGGTATGCTGAAGCATTAACAGTTCCTTTCATTGGAACTAAGGGGCCAACCCCTGAAAAACAATCCCACACCATAACCCCCTCTCCACCAAACTACACATGGCGCAATACAGTCAGGCAAGTACTGTTCTACTGGCAACCGCCAAACTTGTCCATCGGCTTGTCCATCGGATTGCCAGACAGAGAAGCATGATTCGTCACTCCAGAGAACACGTCTCCATTGTTCTAGTGTCCAGTGGTAGCGTGCTCTACACCACTGCATCCAACGCTTTGCATTGCACTTGGTGATGTAAGGCTTGGATGCAGCTGCTCGGCCATGGGAACCCATTCCATGAAGCTCTCTATGCACTGTTCTTGAGCTAATCCAAAGGCCACATGGCATTTGGAGGTCTGTAGTTATTGACTGCACAACAATGACCATTTCTGCGACACCCCTCTGTGATTTTCTGTGGCCTACCACTTTGTGGCTAAGTTTCTGTTGTTCCCCATCACTTCCACTTTGTTATAATACCAGTAATAGCTGACTGTGGAATATTTAGTAGTGAGGAAATTTCACGAATGGACTTATTGCACAGGTGGCAACCTATCACAGTGCCACGCTTGAATTAAGGGAGCTTCTGAGAGCGACCCATTCTTTCACAAATGTTTGTAGAAGCAGTCTGCATGCCTAGGTGCTTGATGTTACACACCTGTGGCCATGGAAGTGATTGGAACACCTGAATTCAATGATTTGGAGGGATGTTCCAATACTTTTGGCAATATAGTGTATCTCTGATCTCCTTACGCTTTATAACACTACCAGGGCCCTCCAATCATCTAACCAGCTCATTCTATCCATTCCGCAGTCTGTCTCGGATGAAAACTAAGGGTGATGATCGTGCATTTTATGTTGTGGCCCCTAGCCTGTGGAATTCTCTTCATCTTTCTATCAGGTCATCCCCCAACTACAGAGTCATTTAAGTCTCTTCTAAAAACATAACTTTATTCATTAGGCTTCGTCTCATCTTAGGTGCACTATGCTAAATTGTCCTGTTTGTTCAATGTTTATATTTTTTGTTGTGCACTTTATTGGTTGTTATTGCATTATTCTGTACATTAACTGCATTTTTGTACAGTAACTGTATATTGTACAATATACAGTGTTTTTAAATGTGCTTTATAAATATATGTACTTGACATGCCTTGTATTGTTTAAAGTGAGCTGAACTGGCCGTATTACAAAAAAAATGTATGTAGTATTGGGTTTAGCGGTTATTACAATAATAACTAAGTCATGCTGGACATTATTGCCACACAAACTAGATTAATATTTTCTTAGCTTTTGAAAACTGATGTTTTACCTGGGTTATTTATTTCAACTTTATTTGCAGGATTGTAATATAGAAGAGATCAAGAACCTTTGCTGGGAACAACTGGAGCAGCTCTCATTAACAAACCTTCTTCAGATCTTGGGAGGTAAGGCTATGTTCCAGCTTACATAGGTTATTGTTGTATTTGAGCATTGCTATGGGATGTTGTGTAAGCAACACATTGTTGTACTCAGGTGAGGACATGTCTGAAGTTGCCAATGTACGCACAGAGGCGACTATGGAGAGCCAGTGAGTATACTCCTGTATCATTGCCCCCCCACAGTCTCAGTGAAGGGTTTGAGTGTGTTGACGTTCTCATTTGTTTTACCCTTGGTCAAGGCAAGACAATAACGTGGACTCCACATCGTCCCTCAAAGAGTGTGTCAAAGAGCAGGACCCAAAGCAAGGTAGGCTGTGGAAAACGCCTGACACACCTGTGCACACACATCCCTCCCCCTCCTTCCTGCCACAGAGCTTCTGGACTCTCACTGTTCTCTGCCCCTCCCCCCTGCAGTTACACCCTTTCTTGTAGTAGCTCTCTCTTCTATGCCATAGTGTGCTCCCTCAGAAGCGCATATAAGAATTTTGTCAAAGGAACATATTCCCACTGGAAATGACCGGTATTTCACTATTCAGAGGCCGCTAAGTAGTCAATGTAAGCATTTTGCTACTTGCAAGATATTGCTCCAGCGCATATAACATGTCAAAGGTGAAGGATCACTCAGGGCAAATTAAAAAGCCTAGGCTGTGATATTACCATAGCAACGTACGTTAGAGCGGTGAGCGCTATGTCTGTTTTATCGCTTTGGCTTTATTTTTTATGTATTTTGTTAACACTAACACCTACACATGTTATCTATTAAAAGTAGCTTGCACAAAGTTTTGATTGAATATTGTAGGGTACCTTGCTTTCCATTCGAGCTGTGACGCTCGTAATCTGCACAGGCAGTTGACTTTTTACTTCATATCTTTTGAAGTTTTGCAAACGAAGACCTCAACATATCTGAAATGTATGTCATAATCTCAATTTACCTGCACTTTCGCTTACAAACTCCTTTTTTAACATTTCAGAGTGTGCGGGCTCAGGTGAGGAGAGCGACGTCCTCAGCATCAACGCAGACACCTACGATAGCGACATGGAGGTACCCAAAGAAGACCAGCCCGTTAACAGTGGAGACGTCCCGGCGGTGGTGGACGCCAAAGGCTGCATAGACACCACCGTCCCCACAGAGAGCTCTGAGCCAGTGAACGCCTCGGGCTCAGCAGAGCGCCAGCCTCCAGAGGCCATGGGTGAGCTGGAGAAGGACATAGACAAAAGCGTCAGCGAGATCCTAGCTGTCTCGTCCGCGGCGTCCGGAACAGCGGCTGCTAAAGAGCAGAGGCTAAAGCCGCCCCGGCCGACAGCTGTGGCGGCGCCTGTCCGGAGTAGGCCTTCGCCGGGCACGCCGACGCTGCCGATATGCCAGCCCTCTTATCAGCAGCTGGAGCTTTTGGAGTTGGAGATGAGAGCTCGCGCCATTAAGGCGCTAATGAAAGCCGGCGATGGAAAGAAGCCTTGACGGTGTGTGCTGATCAGGTCAGAAGGAACGGACATGGCTAAATGTTGTTTCATCAGTATGATTTAATCACCTTCTCTTTTCTTGAGTGTAACATTTAAAATGTGTGGCAAGTCAGTCCAAATTGGAGCTGAACTATATTCGATGCCAACCGTGTGATTCCTTATGGAAGATTTATAAACTACGTTCGTATAGAAGGTTGACATGGATGTGTGAAGCCAGATTACATCCATCACAGGCCACTAGATGGCAGTGTCACTCTACGTTATTTGCCTGATTGTTTGAAGGGCAAGAGATCATATATTTGTTACTTACACGACAGTCTGTTGCTCTCCATAATATTAGTTAATAAACTCTTTACTCATTAGTGCTATTTCATAATTTTCTCATGCTACACCATAAAAAAAAATTAAAAAAAATGCTAATTTCAAATTGCATGTCTTTTTTTTTTCTTCACGTTGTATCAGTGCAGGTTATCCTTGCGTACTGTGCAGTGATTAAAATAACGGATGTAAATAAACAAGCAGGGAGCCCTTTGAATCCCTGACAGGCACATGGCGGCGAAACATCCCAGGAAGGCTGTATCACATCAAGTTAACCTTGTAAAGCACCAGGAAACTGCAACAATACCGTTGTTGGCACACTGATCTCACATTGCATTCTGTAAGACACCCGTCATGTGATTTTTGTCACGGTGCCTTCGCGAGCTTTGCCAGCCAATATGGGTGGCAGGAAGCAGCCATTTAGTGTACGTGAAGCGGGGGCTTTTTTATTTCTCTGCAGCAGTTAAAACATGTCATCATGCTATCTTCTCCGTGGCACGATTTATTATTATTTTTTGTTTCTCGCAGCTCTCTGTCACGCTTTGCAGGGCTAACGGTATCTAATGCAGGGTCTATGTGCATTAGCAGTTAATTCTAAGCAGACAAATCATCTTGCGTGGCAACGGCAATCAAAGCAAATCACACATTTGGCTAAGTGGGAAACTGACACCATCACTCTGTTTGGCTCTGCACACGGAACCAACAAAAAGGTTTACTTAGCTTTTTAGACAGATTACAGAGAAACCCCGCAATGAAGAACACACAATTGGGATAATTTCACTTGCTGTCCCCATTTATCTATAGATCAAGAAAAAGCACCTGCCAGTTTAATCTGCTAGAGTAGCTTTTACAATTCTGTACCCTCTGCCTCTTTTCAGCTACTAGAATTAATAGCATCCCTCCACTTAATGTTTTTTTTTCTTCTTTTTTTTTTTTTTTACCTTTCCTGGCACTGCTCTGCACTGGTAAACTGAGCTGGGGTCAGATGTGGGCAATTACATGCAGATGTGGAGCAAAACATCCCTCTAACTTCACCCTCCCCCTTTCCCAAGCCCAGAGAAGACAATGAAATGCAAGATAAGCGTCCAAGTGCCTCTTGGGTATTGGCTTTTAAAAGGCTTTTTTGGAAGGGGGGGGGGTGAGTTAAACGGCTCTTACTACATCCATTTAGTGGCAGGTATCAATGTCTTGTTATTCATAGTGTTTCTAGGGGAAAATGTCCACTTTAGCAAAAAGGGATCTGAGGAGAATAAAGTGCTCGCCGTGTCTCGTGTGACTGATGACTGTTTGTCGGCATCATTTCCCTACACTGAGTTACCATTTTGGATGAGTAAATAAATGGCTTTGGCAATTGGAGAGCAGAATGAGCGGGTAGAGAAATTACACTGATGGTCCTGAGGTGATAATGTCGGAGGTGAGTGAATGGTTGTCGAAAGGAATTCAAAGATCCTTTGTTGAAATCCAACTGCTTAACATCTAGATGGATGCCTGTTGATCTGTAATGAATATGTTTTTACCATTAACAGTGGGACTATGAGCAACATGGTTTTCTGTGTAAGCGCTATTCAACGTGTCAACTTAAAAAACCTGCCTTAAGAGAGATTTCTGAGCAACATTGAATAAAAAAAAATAACACTTGTGCCTACACATTTATACATGACTGAAAATACAGACGTGACATATTGTTTTTACTGGCATCTGAGAAAGTATTGCACTGAAAGACATACCGTACGTTGGCCTAGATGTTGTTCTTTGAAACGACACACCTTGTTTACATAAGCAATGTTATTTATCTTCCAATCTGCTCACTCCTTGATTCTCTATTTTTTTTGCAGCTATAAATTAAATTGAACTAACAGTACATACTGACAGGTAATAAATAACTTAGCAGCACTGTATTGTCTAAATCAATTGATTTCCCCAAGCAATGACTCATCCTGTTCATTTCATTTTCATTATGTTCAGAATGTGCCTATCCTATCAAAGTACAGGCAGAGATATTTAACAGTATACATCCTCAAGCGCTTGTTTTGATTAAATGTCCAATTCTAGATGCTAGTTCTAATTGTTGCGTCAGCAGTAGTTTTATAGAAATCACCAGAGAGGATGTTTTACCACTAACAGTGTTGAGACTGTACACCCAAATGAATATTACTGACAGCTATGGTTTGTATCAATTTTTAGATCAGAAGAAAGTCTTCTGGTTCTAACTTTGTGAAATTAACTGGGGATGTTGTCACAGGTGTGATATTATCTTCAATTGAATGTTCTGCTTTTCTTAAAAAAGAATGGATAACGGAATCCTGAAACATCTGTGATATACATATTAAATACAGTAGTGTCTGTTGAGAAAGAGCTACAATATTTAGCCGTGGCAAAATCCTCCAAAACATTGATTCTGGTGTTTGACACACTATTGTGAAATTCCTCCCTTCCTCTGACATCTGACTTTCAGATTCACACAACGCTCTCTCTGCTTGAGTATTTTCCCTCAACTGCAGGACCTGCATTCAAATGGCGCATTAATACCATCAAATGCCCATTGATATTCTGGCACACAGACCCGCGAGCCAATAAAGCAAAATGTTCTGTGATGGATATGGAGAGACATCAGGCAGGATGGATGACCCCGCACAATCATACCAGCATAATCAAATCAAATATCACAATATTACATCAAAGCTGACTCCCTCGGTCCCTTTGTGACACAGACTGCATCAAGATCAACAAGCACCATCCCTTGGGAAGTGTTTTTCCCTCCGAACCGACTATCTGGAGGTTGTTTTTTGTGTGGTTTTTGGTTATATGATGATGATAATGTCTGTTATCTGATTTACTGTATATTGCTAATGCTGTGGGGTAAATGTAAAACTAGGTTTGTGCTGGTTTTAATGGTCCCGTTTGTTGCATGTTTGTTTTATGTGCCATATGGAGTGATTGATTTTGTGATTGATACGGTTGCAGCACTGCCAAATTCAAGCTTTGCCATGCAAACAGATTTGATCCGATTTTATTACTTGTGCATTGTTTGTACAACAAGGGCTTCTGATTGCGCAGACCACAACATGTTTTTCATTTCATGTCTATGATATTGGAAATTTAAATCTACGGTTTTTGCTTTCAACACAAACATGCCCAGCCATGGTGATGAGCCAAGGATGACTAGGGGCCCTGTGGCTCTTGCCATGCTTGGTCAGTAATCTGGCCCTAAAACCGTGCACTACTTGGAAAGTCATCAATGGGTGAATGTGAGTAATCAACAGATATTTAGGTTAATTTGTCAAGTCAACATTCACAAATCAAATGTTATGCATTTGTGTCACTCAACCAAAGAAAATATATATCACAGTATATTGTGATTAATTGTCCCACAAAACATAGTCTTCAGTCGATGCATAGGCTAAATTTGAAATGCGATTTTCTAAGGCAATCACACTTTCTGAGAAGTTAAACTCAAACAGCATGGTTATGACCCCAGCTGTGCCCGTGTAGCGACTGCAGACCACCAAAGTGTCCCAAGACAGAATATAGATCTCATAATATTGCCCTGGTGCGTGTCTCACACTTTTACGATGGAGGGTGAACACTGCTGCGCTCTCGCTCGAGGCTGGAAGACATTGAACTGTCAAATCCTGGTGGGTACATATTTATTTATTTATTTTATTCAGACGATATATTCCCCGTAGAGATGCGGAAAGAGTGAGCGGAGTAAATTACTTTTGTCAAAGTTGTGATAAAACTGTCATATTGTGCCCTGCCCACCAGCTGGCAAGCAATTGTATTACATAAGTAATTGTCAAAAGGAGTGTCATGATAAGACAAGGGGATGGTGGCTTCCTGTCATTTAGTCCATTGGGGAACAGCGCGTTGTCATGTTTTGTAACAAAGGTAACATCCACATTTCTTATGGGACGAGTCTTGATGAGGAGACGGTGGACTTCATAAAAGGAAATCAATATTGAGCTGACTGTTCATTGTTTGTGTCCCCCCCCCTCCCCCATAAAATTAATTTCAAATGTGACATCACACTTTATTGTATTTCACTGACAGTTCTGACGGGTCCCTCTTAAGATTCTGCTTGTTTTCTATTTTATTCATATAGCATGCATATGGTGTTAATTGGTGTTCATGAGCTTTATTATCCTCAGCAGAGCTTAAAAACATTTAATGTAATGAGGTTAATGGGAGACCATGCCTTCCAGTTTGGGGAAAACTAGACACAGGCCTTCCAACGTGGTTATCACCCAGTCCAGACTTTATTCTCTTTCTTTCTTACTTCTTCCCATATCATATAGGCTATATGAAATACTATTACAGCCATACATTTTGACAGCCAATTAACTAGCCTAGCGACTGCTTTATGGCTCCCTGAAGTGATTGCTTTTCCCCTTATATTATATTATAAGGGGTCACACAGGAACGCACTTTTTTTAGTCCCTGTGGCATTTTGATGTGAAAAGCTGTTTCTTTAAAAGTCATTGAAAAATCAGTGGTTTCAAATTATGTGACTCTTTTTCATTGCTCTTATGGCTACTCTACATAGTTCCTACCATTCCTATTTGGGCTACTCTGCCCAAATAGGACATACATTTTTTTACATGTTTTAAAGACAGAAACAGCCTAAATGTACTCTACTCTAGTGCTTCAATATTCCAATCACATCTTTGGGGCGTGTCCAAAGTCTATTTTGCCTTTTATTTTATGTACCGTCGACTGAAGTCGCATCAGCAACATCTTCACAAGCAGTGATCTTCAGAGCATGCACAAAACGATTAAGAAGTATGATTTTTTTCATTTTCTGCGTGGATCTGAAAATACATAAATTAATAAATATAAAAACGTCAACGTAAAACGATAAAGCAAACCTGACAATTAGCTGTGACTATTCAACGACGTACTAACCTATTAGCTTCTGGCACGATGCAAACGATGTAGCCTATCCGTTTGGTTTGCATCTTTTTCATTAAATATTTAAATTAGTCAACTCAACCCTCTGGTGATAACGGCAGCCCTGAAAAATGTATTACCGGTACCGGTAGCCTATTTTTAAAAGCAATGCAAACTAAAAAGCAACATTAAATTAAGTAACAGCATACTTGCCGTACAGTACTTACTAAACGTGTTTAGTCTTTTTAGGTTTGACTAAAGGAGTCGGGGGTACCTAATTCTAATATGTCATGCAGTAGCCCTACATAGAGCCTACTTGTGTAGGCTGCTCTAAGTGTAAAATAGGTTCACCACCATGTGTTTCTTTTATATCTTATAGCTGTACCGTAGTTAGTGTAGGCTACTGTAAGTGTAAAATAAATTCACCAAGTTTTTCTTTTATATCTTAGAGCCGCAGTTAGTGTAGGCTGCTATGTGTAAACCAGGTTCACCATGTGTTTCTTTTACAGCTTATATATATATATACAGCTTTTATAATATCAAAGCAAACAAATAACCCTATTTATGAAAGGGACATCATACCTTTCAGAAAATATAATGTGCATCTTAATATTGCAATAAAAATAATATTTAACTAATCCATATGGGACAGGGTGGACATATCTGTTCGTTTATGCTCCTAATATGGGCCATAATTATCTAAATTAATATTTGGGAGCTCTGCTAATATACATTTCTACAACTTAAGTGTTTACTGCTAACAAGTGAAGACTAACATTTTTGAGTATTGTGAAAGTTGAAAGGCACTCTGGTGATATTGACCCTCATAGCTGTACTGTAGTTAGTGTAGGCTACTTGTGACCGGAGGCTATATATATATAGCTATCACTTATGATAAGCAAGTTATTATATACTAATAATATCAACAACAAAACACCACAATGGATTAGCAAGTAATTAACATTTATATTGCTATAATGTGTTCAAACAAATTTAACATTGGT
>JAODTR010016095.1:6621-26300 GCA_025399935.1 Amblyopsis rosae
CCCCCCCCCCCCCCCCCCCCCCCCCCCCCCCCCCCCCACCTTGAGGCAGAACAGAACGTCCCAGCGTTCCATGCACGTCAATGGGGAGGTCCATTAATTTCATTGTAATATTGCCCTTTATTTCTCTCTGGGGGCATTCATGTGTATTTTGAGTCTCAACCATAGCACAGTTGTCACATCAGTTTGTCTGTGCAGTGTTTGTGGTGAAACAGTTTTCCAGAAGTGTCCGTAACGTTCCTGCTGCTCCCTTCCCAGGCCAATCTGTGTTTTGTGGACATTGACAACCACTGCATCGAGCTCCCTGAAGACTTCCCCCAGTTCCCCAACAAGGCCCAGTTCATACAGGAGCTCCGGGACATCTTACTCAGTTTCGGCATTTCTCCAAACGGGGGGTTCTCACCGCAGCCTGTCCACACTCACGGCCCCCCCGCCCCTCCCACGGCGGCCCTGCGGGAGCTGGTGGACGACGGGCGCAACGGAAACCTGGCGGGGGAGGAGCTGGACGTGTTGGAGCTACTGCAGTGCAACGCCACCCTGGAGAGGCTGCAGGCGCTGGCCAAGCGCACGGGAGTGACGGTGGCCCGCGTGGATGCCCTGAGGGCCGGGGTCAAGGGTCACCAGCATGGTCACCAGGAAGAGGAGCTGCAGAGCGCCAAGCTGAACGTACAGCTCAGGGAGGTGTTCGCCAGCCGCTTCACCACCATGTTCGCCGACTACGAGGCCTTCGTCATCCAGAGCGCCCCCGACCTGGAGTCGTGGTTCACCAACCGGGAGCAGATGCATAACTTTGACAAGGTAAGGTGGGCGCCCACCCGCCAACACACCTGGTGTCCACGCTGGTCATCTCCACATCAACGACACTGGACTCTTTGTTTTGGTGTGACACGTCATTTGTCTCCATGGTGACAAATAACTGCATTCAGTGGTTGAACACATCCATTTGCATATACTGTTAAAGGATTGGTTATGAGCCTTGACTTACCCAAATGTTCATGTGGTTGTTTGGCGATTAGTCTTTATGGTACATGGACTGCAGTTATATAGCGCTTTTATTCAAAGCGCTTTACATTATTTGCCTCACATTAACTCATTCACACACACATTCATACACTGGGAGCAGTTAGGGTTAGGTATCTTGCTCAAGGACACCTCGACACCCGGTGAGGAGTTAGCGGGGTTCGAACCATAATGAAACCTTCCTTTCAATTATGTTAAAGCTGCCATGTGTGTAGCGATGGCAGCCATTTTAGTGATACTCCATTACTAAGCTGAGAAGGCCCTACTTGTGAACACACCAGTATTAAGTATTAAGACACAAGGTAATCTCCTCTTCCCAGGCCTCCTTCCTGTCTGACCAACCGGAGCCCTACCTGCCCTTCCTGTCCCACTTCATTGAGACGCAGATGTTTGCCACCTTCATCGACAATAAGATCATGTCCCAGTGGGAGGACAAGGAGCCCCTCCTCCGTGTGTTTGACGGGCGCATCGACAAGGCCCGCCTCTACAACGTGCGCGCCCCAAGCCTGCGCTCCTCCAAGTACCAGAGGTGCACTATCCTCAAGGAGGCCGGTACGTCTGCAGACCTCCATTACCTTAAAGGCGCCACTGTTTTCTCGCTAATGTTTAGTTTCAGTTGGTGTTTCCTTTACATGACCTAACCTTGGCCTTGAATAATTCCTGCCTTTTTATTTTCCTGCTTGTCCATCAGAAATGACACTGGTCTCCCCTGTTTTCTGTGTTGGTCTCCCCCAGATTGCATGATCACACACACACACACACACACACACACACACACACACACACACACACACACAGACAGATAAGAGAGTATGCATTCTCTGTCTTGTTCTGTTCCATGTCCGCAGGAGTGTTTGTTCAGCTCTTTCTTCTTAATTAAGCTCTAAACAAAATGAGCCTAATGAGCATTAATTCTTGCTGAATGGGCTGCTGGGAGCCCGGAGGTCAGCTTGCTGTGGTTAGGGACTAAATGGAAATCCATGGCTGTCAGATTGTCTGTGGCTCTTTTAAATGAGTCATGTTAACTTCTGTTTTTAATTGACTTTGATTTGTGTGTCAACCATCTAGCAACTACACTGTCAGTTTGAATGGGCCAAGCCATGTACAGCCTTCATTGTAGAGTGGGGGTGATAATTACTAGACAAAGGGCAGCGCTTCGGCATAATTCCCTGCTGCGCCTCGGTCCGTTGCTCTGCTCACATTGAACTGAGATGAGGACGCAGATAATGCAGAGCTTCAGCTCTGGAGGATTGTGCATTCGGACGGAAAGCAACCTCCATCCCTCCAATAGAACAACTTAACCCAAATACTAACCCACTGTTTGACTGCAAACCGCTTTATTCACCGTTGCCCGATAGAGGGGGATTTGTGTTTCATTGTATGGTGAATGTCTTTATTTCCTCTGTATTAGTCTCTAAGGGGGAGGAAGGTAGTGGTAAAGGTTCAGAGAGAGAGGGAAAGATAAGAACTGCATGCACTTTCCAGTTTCCGCTCATGAAACACAGTGTGTTTTGCCTGTTGGACAAGACTGAACTAGACAGTGTTTCATGTGTGGCTTGTGTGGCATGTGTGGCATCTGTTGGTTCATATCATGTTTTCAACTCATTCTCATTCTGTTGCTTGGTTTTTCTTTTTTTTTATAATAGCAATTTATTCAGTTAGTCATAATGCAGACATTTAATCCAAAGCAAGTTAGTTTGTGACTAACCAAAGTAAATGAAACATTGTACTGTAGATTAGAAAATGTACATGCATAAGAACACTCACTCCGTTAACTGTGTTAACCTTGTCTTTTACGAACAGTGATTGGGAGTGTATTGTTGTTTTCTCTATCCTTAATGTGGTAACGTTAATCCTTATCCTTAATGTACCTAAGCTCAAAAGACATCTATTTAGCCAAACAGTGCTGTCTATACACTAGGAGTCACTTGCACTGCAGCATTGCAGAAACAGCCTTTCTCCTCTGCTAGCTTTATACAGCAGTTAACGTAACATGCGTTCACACCGGCAGTGACGTTTGTAACTTGTTATTAGGGGTGTAACAGTTATGAAACCAGGACCAATGAGTATGTATAATTTAGCTGAGAAGTGACACAGCCTACAGCTGTTACACACACATTTCCACTCCACACATGGAAGGCTGTGACACTGTCTGCTGTCTGGATTGGCATGTCACAGCAGTTTCCTTGGCTTTCATTTCCTTCTCATGCACAGTATAGTCTCTGCAGTGTGTAAACATGTCCAAGTCCACCAAGGAATGGAAACTGTCAGAACGGCATGATTTGTTGGACCGCTGTCCAGCTGTCTCTCTGTTGGGCTGCTGCCTTACTGTCTCTCTGTTGGGCTGCTGTCCAGCTGTCTCTCTGTTGGGCTGCTGTCTCTCTGTTGGGCCGCTGTCTTACTGTCTGTGTTGGGCTGCTGTCTTGCTGGTTCCAAAGTGTTGTGCTTTGCCTGCTTCTAAATTGTAACTCTTCCTAAGTCCTCATGAAATGTGTCTATATGATATTTCAAACGTTAATATATCAGAAAAATAATAGTTCCATGTGTTTGTGCCCCTGCAGCCCAAGCCATTGAACAGCGCGTGATGAAAATAGACCACACGGCCATTCACCCCCACCTGTTGAATATGAAAATTGGCCAGGGCAAATATCAGCAGGGTTTCTTCCCCATACTCCAGGCAGACGTGCTCAACGCACCGCCCACCAATAACAAGTCAGTAATGCAGTAATAGAAATCAGTGAAGGGGTCACACAATTGTCCAGTCCTGTGATCGCGGTGATTTAAGAATTGCGGTTGTGTCACCATGCAGGTGGTCCCATCGGACAGCAACTCCTCAGCGCAGGAAAGACCGCCACAGACCGCCAACAGAGCACCTCACCCTGGACAACGACCTGAAAGAGGTAGACCTGGGCCTTCTAGTCTGTTAGAACACTGGCTCTCAAACAAAGGGCCCGATTCACCTGAAGAGTCCTTCAATGATTTCACGACATCATCTTGTTTCCATAGTTACACAGTAGTGGTTGGGGGTAATAGGTCTTGGAACACATGGTTGTTGCTCTAGTATAGTTGAGCTAGTTCTATGGCTTAAACACAAAGTGTCACACTGTGCACAGCACATCTCCCATCTCCTGTGCGCTCATAGTTATGAGAACTGTTGAACTAGCATGTGTGAATGCTCTGTTTTCTGTCTGGGTTTCATAGTTTCAGTCCTGTGTTCATATGCATGGCCTCTTTGTTTCTGTTTATGTGTCTCCATTTGTCTTCCTTGGTTCCTGTCTTGTTCTGTCTGTCCGCTGTGTGCCCTATGCTGGTGGGTTGGGGTGTGGGTCGTACCCCTCCTCAGCAGGTAGAGGGGTGTCTGGCCCTGCAGAACTCAATGGCGTTTTGGGAGTGGGACAATGCGTCCCCCCCGCCTCTCAAGCCACCCAAAAAATCAGCGTCCGCGTCCTGTCTGGTATGTGGAGGAGCTGCCTGTATACCTGTTCAAGCCATGTCTGCCCTGGCTGTGTCTTAGCCGTGCAACAAGCTTCTCCCTGCGCACAGTCCCCTAGGGACCCCCTTCACCCCACCCCCACCCTGACGAGCCCTCTCACTGTGTCATAGCTCTACCAATCTGCTCACAGAGCTCTGTCTTGCTGGTACAGCTTCAGCAAGAAGGAGTTCTATTCCAATATACTGTAGTTGATCCACTGTCAGATCCAGGAATCTGCTCATATTCATGACTTATTTGCAGATAGTATTGTAGGTGGCTGCGGTTTCATAGGAGGTGGGGAGGATGTTATGACTCTGTTCATATTTAGTTACCAATGCTACAGTATACATTACATGAGTGAAGCAACCAGTGCATTGTCAGTACTGGTTCACTGGCATACTGTAAATATATGTGGCATTGGAATGCAGGCCTGACTCTAGTTAATGTTATGAGCTACTCTGTGTTGTCCATTCCAGGATTAAAGGTATAGTCAACTATTGCAAGCTAATTGTAAGATAATACACATTTGGTTAAATTCACCAAATATCTCCTCGCATTTCGCTATATTACCGTTCTCTGTGCATGTTATAATATGATACTTACATATACGCAGCCCAGGATGCCTAAATAGGAACATAAACTTTGTGGCGAATACCGATCACATCAACAAAGCCGTAGTACTAGCCTTTGCTTCACAATACATTGCTATGTGTGGAACGGCGCCACGGAGGAATATTGTTTTGATTTAAGCTCGAATTTAGCAAACGTTCTCAAAAATGACTGACCCTGCCTTTAATAGGCAAATGGATGTTATGAGCTAAATCGCTGTTGTTCATTCAAGGCTTAATAGGCAAATGGAAAGATTATAAATTTAACTCAAAAATACACAGAGATCACTTAACTTTGACATTTTTCTCTCTAGCAGTGGTGATTGTGATTGGTTTGGACAATGGTTAAATTCCACGCAAATCTCTCCTTGTCTTTTTGCTCCTTCTTGCTTCATTCTCTGTAATGGGTGTTTATTCGTATTGCTGTGTGCTGTGTTGCCTCCATCAGAGGTACATGCAGGAGGCTCGCATCCTGGGCAAGAACCTCCGGCAGCCCAAGCTGTCTGACCTGTCGCCCGCTGTCATCGCCCAGACCAACTGGAAGTTTGTGGAAGGGCTCCTCAAGGAGTGTCGATTGAAGGTGGGACTTGAAGTAACAGCACACTTGCATAAATGAAGTACTTCTCAATGCAGAAGTCATTCAGAAAATGAAGATCTAATGTATCTAGATTTGCATTAATGTGCAGTGCTTATGTGCATACATTTTAATGGTGTTAATGCTTTTTATATAGGGTGTTTGTTGTGTGAGAACCTACTTGTATTACACATAATGCTTTACGTTTAATACATTTGTTGGTGGATGATACATTTTTCTGTGTGTGTGTGTGTGTGTTATGCGTGCTTGTGTGCATGTTCAGACCAAGCGCATGTTGGTGGAGAAGATGGGCAGGGAGGCGGTGGAGCTGGGCCATGGAGAAGCCAATCTCACTGGGCTGGAGGAGAACACTCTAATCGCCAGCCTCTGTGACCTGCTGGAGAGGATCTGGAGCCACGGGCTGCAGGTCAAGCAGGTCAGCATGCATGCATACTGTGCACACCACAACAACATCCTAGCGTTCACAATGCGTTTCCACTGTGTGAGCTTCTGAGGGAGCACCCTATGGCATTGAAGGGAGAGCTGTTTTTGTTTTGATTTAACTATCAACATTTTCTAGTCAATTATCTTTGCATCTATAACCTTTTGATTATCAGCAGCAAACCAATCATCGTCTCGTAATGTGACCTTTGACCTGTATTGTCATAGGGGAAGTCTGCCCTGTGGTCTCACCTTTTACACTACCAGGCCCGTGAGGAGAAGCTACAGCAGCAGCAAGCTGAGTCACCAGGTAGTCATAATCATAGTTCATATGCTTGTACAGTATTTGTGCACACACGCAGACATTATTTTTGAGCATTCTGCCATCTTTTGAAATGTTTGCGTAAAGGCTTGACAACCTTTTCTCCGGCAGTGTCCGTGGGTCCAGAGAGGAGGAAGTCTGAGCCTGCCATTGGAATGCCATCGCTGCGCATCTCTGTCCTTCAGGACATGAGGTAATAATATACAGTATGGGCTGCTCTGCTCTCTGCTTTTGTTGTGAGGAGTGTCAATTTAATGGGGTGTGTTTCAGTGTCACTATCTTGGTTTTTGCGTGTGTGTGTGTGTGTGTGAGAGGGAGAGACTATAATATATATATATATTAGGCGACATGCACAAGCATGTCGCCTAATTAACCCCATAAGTTTTGGAGCCAATGAAGAAACAAATCATGGTTGATGATAGACTAGCTAGTCACCCAATGCTGGTAAGTTTGAATGGTCGCCTTGATAGTATGCTGCAGTTCAGCTGAAGTGCCCTTTAGCCATGCACCAGCCGTCATTGAACCTCATGCTCTACAGCTCCACAAAAGGACTGATGAATAGCTTGGGACCACCCCGTGCACTCACACAGGCATGCCTGCACAATTGCTGCGCTGCTATTGGCACACACACACCCCTTCCATGAACATGACAGCAGTAATTACCATCGTAGTAACTACCACAATAGCGTAATAGAACACTTCTATAATTCTCACTTTGTCCTCTGTCAGGCACATCCAGAGCATGTCTGAGATCAAGACAGATGTCGGCAGGGCGAGAGCCTGGATCCGTCTCACCCTGGAGAAGAAACAGCTCTCTCAGCACCTCAAGCAGCTACTGTCCCGACAGGCCTTAACCAAGTGAGCCCTGACGGACGCACATAATAAACACCCGTTTTCATCATAGTAGCAGAAATCCCTATTGGTGTAGCTTTGTCCAATAGCGGCATAGCCAGTAAAAGATGCAACAGTGCAGTTGTACAATATCTTTAACCTCAGGGGTCTTGTGTTCTGCCTTTGGTTTCGCTGGGCCTCAGGGAAACCAAACGTTAGATTATTCCCATGAAAGGTTCACTGCAGCAGCTATAACGTGCCCTGCTGTGGTCCTGCAGGAAGCTGTACAAGCGCTACGCCTTCCTGCGCTCTGAGGACGAGAAGGAGCAGTTCCTCTTCCACCTGCTGTCACTCAACACGGTCGACTACTTCTGCTTCACCAGCGTGTTCACCACCATCGGTGAGTCAAGCCGAGACCCACCTCAGATCAAGCAGCATCCACTACTAGTATTTCACAATGTCACCAGTAAGCTGCATGGGGAGGCTAATTGGAGTTGTGGAGGAGTGTACGTTGCACTGTGTTTATACGGCCTTTACTGAGTACAGTAAATGCCCGTTCCCAACCATAACCACTGAAATAATATACATACACATGCTTTCCACTCTCAGCCACAGATGGACAGGCCAGTAGCACGGATCAATGACAGACTTACCATCACAATGAATAAACCATAAGGGAATATGTGCAATTTAATCAAAGATTGAAACCCAGCTGAATTATTTAACTGTGTGTTTCCACTGGCACCAAGCAGATCAAGGGGACATGCGCTGTATGTGCATTCAGAGACACACTCATACCTCAACATGTAAATCCATACATGTATGTGCACATGCTGTTCCCCATGGGGTAATGGTCTGCTGATTCATTGATAATGTGCTCTTTAATTGGGACATCTCTCTATCTCTTAGTGCTTTAAGACAATGTGCTGAATATGTGATTCCGTCATTGAGATCGCCCTAGTTGCATGCACTACATTGAACGTAATTAGCACTAATGCCTCTCCTGCAGTGATCCCATACCGGGCCGTCATCATCCCCATCAAGAAGCTGAGTAACGCCATGACAACCTCCAACCCCTGGGTGTGTGTGTCGGGCGAGCTGGGTGACTCTGGCGTCATGCAGATCCCCAAAAATTTCCTGGAGATGACATTTGACGTGAGTTATGACATGATCTGACACTATTGATCCTGCATGGCCAAGCCCTCCAACTCTTCACTCTGACAGCTGAACAGTAGTCACACCTGACGTAGACGGCAACATGGATATTATATTCACCATACTTTGAAGTGGACTGAGGCATGATCTATCATTTACTTTCTTTTTTATCTTTTTTTTTTCTATCTTTACGAGTGACTTATTGCATAGCCGGTGGCTTGTCAAAGTGTGAACTCAACAAAACTAGCTTAGATGAATGGCCACTAACTTTTAAGCATGAATCAACATGTTAAAGTTGATCTTAAAGCTACAGGATGCAAGACATTTACTCCAAACACGCATGTTGACATGAACATGCTGACAATCTAGCAGTGACTCACCCTCCTAACCAAACACAGTTCAAAGGGAGGGGGCGTACCTCCATGATGTCAGTCAAGGATTTGCACAAAGTACTGACGAGGTAGGGTAAGGTGGCTGGGCAAAGTTCTAGACAGTGTAGCAGCAGAGATGTATTTCTGCTTATCTTGCAGATCTTGCATTGTAGCTTTAGCAGAGCAAAACAACAGCTTCATCAGTGATACTAACAGTGGTGTTTGGTGGTTGTCGCCCTGCATGACGGGTGCTCTTACTTTGTGCTAGTCACCTCAACAAAACCCCTCAGCCATGTTGTCCATCCATCCATTGTCCTAACCAGTGTCTTCATCTCCCCTCAGTCTGCTTTCAGGCCTTACACACACATCTCTGCCCTGTTCAAGGTTAGACACACACCCAACCCCCTCCCACTGTCAAATGGTCTAGTCTGCCTCTTCCCCCCAGGAAGGATACAGTAACAACATGTGTGCACTAACTAGAGACATTGGACTTTAGCTTGGGGGAAATGGTTTCGAGATAAATGCTATATACTCTTTTCTGGACTATTCTGTAAATCGCACCAGAGTACTATTCACACTTACTGTTACAGTGCCATCTGGTGGCCGTAGTTGGTATGCAGTAGACAATAATACACATTGGTTGCAAGTTATAAGTCACAAGTTATAGTCTGTAAGATATAGTAATAACCCTCATGTGATAATGAATATCGTATATACTCATGAAAGGCATTGTGAAAACCAACATTTTAATATGTAGACAGAATATGAACAGAAAATCAATTGTTTTCTCATCCATTCCCAAAAATACACAGCATTAAATTATATTTTAGGTAATGTAGTAGGTTCTTAGAATGTTATGTCTTTAGGTGTTTAGTATTAGTACTAGTAACTATTAGTATTGGCTTTTTAAATATTTAGCTGGAGTGATTATTCTGTGTGTTGGGGGGTGGGGACTGTAACACGATCATGTAGTGTCCTACATTGTCATTGAGCTGGATTTGTCTGTGTTGTTTGCTGTGTGTTTTGTGTGTGTAGTGCCAGAACCTGGGCAAACTGACCACAGTTCAGCTGGGGCATGATAACTCTGGCCTGCTGGCTAAATGGCTGGTTGATTGTGTCATGGTGCGAAATGAGATCACGGGACACACGTACAAGTGAGTCCACTTGGTCTTCAACTGTGTTCATAATATTTAACTATACTGTATACTAGTGTGTATGTAATACATTACAGCAGCAGTACTTTTTATAATAATTGTTAGTTATGGTCAAACAATGGTGTGCCCTATTGTAATTGTGATCATTTAAAGCTGTATATTGGCAACCTCAATTGATAACAAGATGCTATTGGCATAACACACGGATATGTTTTCCACCAGTGTACTGTCAGTACAGAGGTCAAGAGGTCTTTTGAACGGAGTTCTAATTCTCAAAGCAATAATGTACTTGATATTTGAATTGTGAATTTTTATCTCAAATCTTTTTATTTCTTTCAATTAATTGACTTTCACATCCTCTCCTCTCAGATTTCCATGTGGCCGGTGGTTGGGTAAAGGTGTTGACGATGGCAGTCTGGAGAGGGTTCTGATTGGTTTGCTGGTGAGGCCAAGCGCAGAGGAGGATTCTGGGAAGTGCTGCCGCACACCCCCACAGCATCGCTCCCCCTCCCAGACAAGACGCATCAGTATTACCTCGCTAACCGCACGTGGATACAGTCAGTACTTCTTCCTACACACATACAGTACACACATGCACACACGCCACTGTCATGCAGCGCACGCTCTAACACACAATGTGCAATGGCTGTTTCTGACTCTGGTGTGAGTGTTTTATGTTCTTGTTTCCAGAACCAACCTCTGCTCAAATCCAAGAGGCCATTGGGGAGGCAGTGAACAGTATTATCAAACACTTCCACAAACCAGAGAAAGAGGTGTGTGCGTGCGTGTGTGCGTGCGTGCGTGCGCGTGCGTGCGTGTGTGCGTGCGTGTGTGTGTGCTGATGTGCACTTGTATATTGTATACATTGAATGTTATATTTTTATCATATTATATATTTACAATGTATGTTAATGTTGTTAATTAACTGAGTGATAATCTGTAATATTTGCAACTTTACATTTAAGGAATAACTGCACCCTATAATGTGTTTTTTAAACTGTCAACTAAATAATAGGGCTGAGCTATCATGAGACACATAAACGCTGGCGTTTTAATATTGACAAACATTTTAATAAATATCTGCATTTTCTGGGTTGAAAATGGCTCTACATGCTATATCCATTTAAATTGAAAAGTGTATGGTTGGAACATTAGTGTGTCGAATATGAATGGATTTGAATCATTTTGTTGCTGATTAATCATGTTCTATCACTGTATGTTTTCCAATTTTCATGATTTGAAAGAATGCATCTTTGTATTTGAGCATTTTCAGTGTATTTTAAGCACTATATTTTATCGATGCTTACATAATTTTTATCACTAACTCATCCATGGTTGATGTGGAAAGGTAGTTTTGATGTTATTTGAATGTATTCCCCATTGTTTCTGTCCTGTTCCAGAGAGGCAGTCTGACCATTCTGCTGTGTGGAGAGAGTGGACTTGTTGGAGCTCTGGAGCAGTTTTTCCATAATGGCTTCAAGTCAGCCAGGCTCTTTCAGAAAACGGTCTTTGTCTGGGATTTTGTGGGTAAGTAGAGAGCAGCAGCACCATCTACAGGACTTTCTTGATGAAGAACTGGCCTCTCCGCTGGTTAATTGTAAAATATAGGTTGATTTTAACGCTCTACAGTACATCGTTCAGCACCCTCCTATATCTCCTCAGCAGCTACTGCCCCTCTAGGGCCCTAGTCCTAATCCTGTGAGCAGTTTTAGGTTTAGCTTTAGGGTCAATCTAGTTTAAGTGTTAATCAGTATATCATATTTGTGTCTAGCTCTAGCATGCATTAGACCTTGAAAACATTGAATATTCAATACATTTATAATTTCTTAACATCTTTTCAACCCTGCTAAAACCTGATTCCTTTTTTTAATCCTGCTAAAACCTGATTCCTTTCTCTCTATAGAGAAAGCGATTGCCTATATGGAGTCTGCGGACCAGATGGGAGACCTTCGGGAGACTGCAGAACCTATGGGGATGACCTGTCAGTCACTCTGTCGCTATGTCAGCGCCATAAACTCTACTACCAGGAACATAGGCAAGGATGGCAAGTTTCAGCTCTTGGTGTGCCTCGGTGCAAGGTACGTTTAGATGTGATCCCAGATGACACAGATCAGTTACGGAAAGTTTAAACATGACAAAAACACCTCTCCCTTCAATGCCATAAGTGCTCCCTTAGAAGCCCAGCCTCCGCCAAACACAGTATATTGCTGTTGTGTGAGGACTTCACCACTTTGTTTATGTTGTTTATGTGTAGAAGTACTGGAGCATTTGTTCAGCATGCACAGAGAACAGGCTGCTTGCGGACTGCAAGGAAATATTTGGTCGTTTTGACAAAAGCTGTATTATACTATATATTAATGGTTTACCAATACCTTTTAGATTGAATTAACAGTTCAGACAAAAATAGTTTCTATAAAGGCACTTTATAAGGAGCTTTGTAGCAAAAATATGTTGCTGTCTAATTTCCTCTTGCTGTGAAGAGCCACATCAACTCTCCCATCACGTGTTTTTATGTAATATAATAATAATCAGCATAATAACAATAATCATCTTTATTTGTATTTACTTTTCATACAGAATTGCAGTTCAAAATGCTTTACAGAGAGGGAATACATGCACGATCGTGCTTCCCATAAACAAATACGGAATACAGAAAAATATATAATAACAATGGTTAAAGGAATCGAATTAGAAAATAAAATTAAAATTAAAACAGATGCATACTTGTTGCTATGTCAGATTACCATTAGCAACATAGAATGGTTAAATGACAAACAATAAATGAAATTACATACTTTAATAAAAATGGTAAAAGGAATCAAATAAGAAATAAAAACTTTATTATTTTTGTTGCTATGTCAGAATGTCAGCACCATGCGTATAGCACCATGCCAATCCAGTGGAGGAGTGCCAGATGTTTATTCATGTAGCAGTTATTAGTTATCAGTACATGTATGGTTATATCCCCTTGTACCCACTAACCTCAGTGTAGGGATTACCAAGACTCCCTCGTACGCATAAGAGGGTGCTGTATAGCCTCAGATATACTGTACAGACCCAGACAATTTCATGTTTTCCATGAAAACACACACTTTTATTTATCAAATGAGTTGCACAATGAATAGAAAATATCGTCAAGACATTGACGAGGTTAGAAATTATGATTTTTATTTGAAATAATAATTTTGTCAAATAATCATCCATTTGCAGCAATTACAGCCTTGCAGACCTTTGGTATTCTAGCTGTCAATTTTCTGAGGTAATCTGAAGATTTCACCCCACGCTTTATGAAGCACCTCCCACAAGTTTGATTGGCTTGATGGGCACTTCTTATGTACCATACGGTCAAGCTGCTCCCACAACAGCTCAATAGGGTTGAGATGTGGTGACTGCGCTGGCCACTATTACAGACAGAATACCAGCTGACTTCTTCCTTAAATAGTATTGCATAGTTTGGAGGTGTGTGCTTTGGATCATTGTCCTGTTGTAGGAGGAAATTGTTTCCAATCAAGCGCTGTCCACAGGGTTATAGCATGGCGTTGCAAAATGGAGTGGTTGCCTTCCTTATTCAAAATCCCTTTTACCTTTAATCTCTCACTTTACCAGCACCAAAGCAGCCCCAGACCATCACATTACCTCCACCATGCTTGACAGATGGCGTCAGGCACTCCTCCAGCATCTGTTCACTTGTTCTGCGTCTCACAAATGTTCCAAATTTTCTGTGTGATCCAAACACAGAACATTGCCAATTTCTCGCATGGAATAGCCTTAATTTTTCAGTACAAGAATAGACTGTCGAGTTTCAGAGGAAAGTTCTCTTTTTCTGGCCATTTTGAGAGTATAATCGAACCTACAAATGCTGATGCTCCAGATACTCAACTAGCTCAAAGGAAGGTCAGTTTTATAGCTTCTCTAATCAGCACAACCGTTTTCAGCTGTGCTAACATAATTGCACAAGGGTTTTGTAATCAACAATTAGCCTTTTAACACGATTAGCTAACACAATGCACCATTAGAACACAGGAGTGATGGTTGCTGGAAATGGGCCTCTGTACACCTATGTAGATATTCCATAAAAAATCAACCGTTTCCAGCTAGAGTAGTCATTTACCACATTAACAATGTATTTCTGATTAATGTTATCTTCATTGAAGAAAACTGTTATTTTCGTTCAAAAATAAGGACATTTCTAAGTGACCCCAAACTTTTGAATGGTAATGTATAATTCACCAGGCAACTAGACTATTAGACTATGCTTGTTCGGTGGGATTGATACACAAACAACGGAACAATACAGTGGTCGTAAATTGACCATAAATAATCCCTTTCTTTCTTTTGCCACGTTACAACCACAAAGGTAAATGTATTTTATTGGGATTTTTGTGGTAGAACAACATAAAGTGGTGCATAATTGTGAAATACGAGGAAAATTATTAATGGTTTTCAAAACTTTTTTGCAATTAAAATAATAAGTGTGGCGTGCAATAGTATTCACTCCATCCATCTTCTCATCAACTCTGACCAGCTTCCCTGTCCCTGCTGAAGAAAAGCATCCCCACAGCATGATCCTGCCACCACCATGTTTCACGGTGGGGATGGTGTGTTCAGTGTGATGTGCAGTGTTAGTTTTCTGCCACACAGCGTTTTGCATTTAGGCCAAAAACTTCAATTTTGGTCTCATCTGACCAGAGCATCTTCCTCCACATTAGCCACGTTATGTGTTCCCCACATGGCTTGTGGCAAACTGTAAACAGGACTTCTTATGGCTTTGTTTCAACAATGGCTTTCTTCTTGCCACTCTTCCATAAAGGCCCGATTTGTGGAGTGCACGAAAATGTTCCTTCCACTTAAATATTATGCGAAATTTTGCGTTGGTCTATCACATAAAATCCCAATAAAATACATTTACGTGTGTGGTTGTAATGTGATAAAATGTGGAAAAGTTATATATTTCAATATATATCAGTAGGGAACCGTGACTGTTCAACTTTGGCTATCTGACCCCCCCCATTTCATTTAACCCTTCACATTCCAACACAAACTAAATAGACAGGTTTGATTGTAGTTGAATTTATTTAAAATGAACATAGATTACTTCGTAAATAAAATAAAAAATTTTAGATTATTTTCGGCCCTCTCTGATGGCCTAGAGTGCCCTGACAGTCCCCCCCCCACACACACACACACACACACACACACACACACACACACACACACACACACACACAGTATAAAATGTTGTGTTCCAGTGTAGCCAGCAGAGGTCAGTTATCTGGTTATCAGGGCCACGACTTCCTCTTTGGTGCACTTGTCACTGTTTACCTCCCGATAAGCACCAAGACACCAACATGGAGTTGGAGTTGAGTTTATCTAATCTCTATAAACAGATATCTGCATATACTGTATATGCAGATGCATTTAATTAAAAAGCAAATACAAGGTTAAATCATCATTAGAAAAGTCACTAAGTCAGGTTTCTGATACCTAAATTGTGTACTGTTTCCTACAGATTCTGCAATATTTTCAGATATCTGTTTATATGGAGATTATGTCGCTAATGTGTAATCTCTTTATTTATTTTTTGTTTTCAGAGACCGTCTGCTGCCCCAGTGGCTCCCCCTACTGGTGGAGTGCCCTGTCATCCTGAGGATGTATGAGGAAACTGCCCTGCTGAGAGACCTGACCACTGTCAATGCCCTCATCGGTGTACTGGGGACCCTCCATGACTTTCCCATCACCCTGGAAACCTCACTGGTCAAGGGAATTGACCTATAGCCTCAATATAGAATGTGCCTGGCTGCCACCGAAGACTGTTGCATCTGATAGCGTTCCTCTCCTCACCTCTGCTCTGGCCGTCATCTGGCCAGCGCTCATGCTCTGTGTGAGACGCTAGGGGTTTTGATTGACAATCCCTTTGGAGTCAGTATTATTGGGAAACACCTGGTTATCAAAAGACACCTTTTTACTTTTTTTAACCAACCTTATCCTAGTTCTCCTAGTAATAAAGTCAATTCACTTTCTCTTCCTGCCTTTTACCTGCGACTTTGGAGCAACTATTGTTGCACCCGGACATCACAGTTGGCATAAGCAAGCATGCTAATGGACTACAAAAAAGGTTAAAAGGTTGACACAAAAAAAGACTATAGACAAAAAAGGTCCCTACTGGCTAGCTGTATGTACTGTAGACATACATATTAGGTGGTGATGGTGTTAAGAGCACGTTTCTGTGCACGACAAGCCATATAATGTACAGTGCTGTGATTGGTTGCTGGCTCTCCACTACATACCTTTCAGCACTTCTATTGGGCATTTTTTCCACTGCATTATTAATAGCCTGCAGATGTGATGGACACAAGAGTCTTTTCCGTCTGATTGGCTCCCAGACATGAATTTTTGTCGTCCAGACATTTTCAGATAATGACGGGCATAATGATGGCTGTTTTCTAATCTGTGTTTGCCGTGTGTTTTTCTGTGCGTGTGTGTCCGTGAGTGACACAGAAAAAAGAGAGACGATAATTTCACAGGTGTGTGTGCTTTTAATGCACCCTCATTTTATTTTTGTATGTTCCAGCCTCAAGTGTCTGGTTTCTCTAATTATCTTAACATTGTTTGTGTCCATGTGAGAGAATGACAGAATGTATGTGTGAGAAAGACTATGTATGTATATTTCACACATTTACTTAGGGAACAGTAGCACAGTCATTTTGACCTTAACAGACATTTCGCAACAGCCGTTTGCAAATATAAACATTTTGTAAGAGATGCATATGTTGTCCTGCTATCTTACAAACTTAATTTAATTAATGCAAAATACACTGGAGTACAAATGTTAGTAATATGAAATAAGTGTGAATTAGTAATACACTATATTGGTCAGAAAAAGCCTTTAGTGCATTGAATAGGAGATTTGTAATCCTTCCATACATCGTTCACTTGATGTTTAAAGGACACCAAAGTCGCATTTGAGTCATACTAACTACAGTATTATCACTATAAAGTTATTGGTATTTTATGACAAATAACAATAATCTGTAATCTTGACATTTCGATTTAATGTATCTGATCCCTATTTAGTAAGAAGTGGAAAGGCAATATCAATTGTTGATCGCATTTGAAGATGGCCTTAACTGTTAATCTGTTGTTATACTAGTTAAATATTTAGTTATTATTATACATCATATGAGCTTTAATTAAATGGGAATTTGATGTATTACTTTATAGTAAGTGCATCTTTTCACTTTTTAAAAAAACCTGACATTGTCTTCATTAAACTATAATTATGGATGCTTTGTGATGACACTGGTTTAGATAGAAGATTGGAAATTCCACTCAATTCACTCAAAATCATATCTAATAATTGATTGGGTGCATAAATGTTTGGGGGCACAACACCCCAAAATGAAAGCTTAACCACTATTGACATACATATTCAAGTCCGTGCATGCTGGCAAATCCCACTGAGATTTGTTTTATTGTGGCTCTCTCCTCTCTGGATTGGTTTTATTTACTGAAATAATAAAGTACTGTAATTTGTATTCAGTGTAGAATAAAATGCCATGGCTGTAATAAAGGGACACTCTTAAATGTGTGTCTAGATTTATCAGTATGGTTCAAACCTGAATTACACCTAGCTTGGTTTTGAACTCCCAAGAGTGCAAACTTCCATGAATAGTGCTGAGTGATTGGCACTTGTTCTATACTTGGGGTTCCTCAGGGCACTAAAACACAATTTATGAGTGTACCATTAAGGCGTATGGCATATATCTGATTTAGCTGGTAATAAAATGAAACTGAAATTATCCTGTGGAATAACTCAAAGTATAATTGTCCTGTTACAGCCTGTATTGCTGTTTGCTCCCATGTTTCACATTATTGCATGGTCTTGCTGCTGCTATATGATCCTAAATCTCAAAGATCTAAATTCACACCATACACATTATGCCTACTGTAGGAACCATGTGTGCTGTAGATTTTGTGTTGCAAACTGTTACGGCACTGCATGCTTCCTTATACTTTGTCCTAGAGGCTATCTAGACCATATTGGCATCCCTATAGTAGGAATAGTAACATGGCTACATATGATTGCCGACATGTAGGCCTACTGTATGATTTCTCAGGCCCTGGTGTTGAATTATTTGCTAATGGTTTTTGTTACATAAACACATTGTGCAGTAACACGTCTAAATATGAAGCGTTATCTTTCTGCTGGTGGCATAGTTTTAATCATTGTAAAGCCAGCTCATAGGAGGCTAGTAAGAACATTAAGTTTTGTCTCTGTAGAATTGTATTGTTCTGTTTTATTTATTGTCCATGTCATTAAAAATATCCAATGCATTATTAATGTAGATGTGTATATTTTGGGGATTATTGTTTAGATATTTATATCATAATATATGTTGTAAGCCTATATGAAATGTGTTTGCATTAATAATCTATTAACCTCTTCTCTTTTATAATATGGCTAAATAATTTTGGGTAACATCTCCAGGAACCATCACCTTATGATGTTGGTGAGGTTTGGGTGCCCCTATGAACCTGAGGGCTGTGTTGTCTGGAGCCTGGTGCTCCTGGTATGGTCTCCCAAGGCAAAGTGGTCTCAGCGGAGAGGCCAGACTACGAATGGTTCAGAAGACCCCCATGAAAAACGTACAATGAGAAGGAGTTACCCTGCCCGGAGGAAGCCCTGGGCCCCCGTCTGGAGCCAAGCCCAGAGGGAGGGCTCGCCGGCGAGCGCCTGGTGGCTGGGTTTTCCACGAAGCCCAGCCGGGCATAGCCCGAAAAAGCAACGTGGCTCCTCCCTCTCCATCCTATGGGCCCACCACTTGTGGGAGTAACCGTGGGGGTTGGGTGCGCTGTCACATGGGTGGCAATGAAAGTCAGGGGCCTCAACGGACCAGACCCGGGTGGCAGAGGCTGGCTCTGGGGATGTGGAACGTCACCTCACTGTGGGGGAAGGAGCCAGAACTTGGAGGAGATGGAGCGCTACCATTTAAATCTGGTGGGGCTTACCTCTACGCACAGTCTTGGTTCTGGAACTGTTCTCCTGGTTAGGGGATGGACTCTATTCTACTCTGGAGTTGCCCAACATGTGAGGTGCCGGGCGGGTGTGGGGATACTCAAGTCCCTGGCTGAGCACCGCTTTGTTGGCGTTTACCCTGGTAGACTGTTGTCAGTGCCTATACACCAAACAGCAGTTCAGAGTATCCGGCCTTCTTGGAGACCCTGAATGGAGTCCTGTATGGGGCTCCAGTAGGGGACCATAGTTCTACTGGGAGACTTCAACGTGCACATGGGCAATGATGGAGACACCTGGAGAGGTGTGATTGGGCGGAACGGTCTCCCTGATCTAAACCCGAATGAGCGTTTGTTATTAGACTTCTGTGCTAGTCATGGACTGTCTATAACAAACACCCTGTTCGAACATAAGGATGCTCATAAGTGTGTGGTACCAGAGCACTCTGGGTCAAAGGTCAATGATCGATTTTGTGAATGTATCATCTGATCTGAGGTTTTGGACACTCGGGTGAAGACAGGAGAAGAACTGGCTACCGACCACCATCTGGTGGTGAGTTGGGTCAAGGGGTGGGGTGAAGAATCTGGACAGACCTGGTAAGAGTCTAAGTGAACTGGGAACGTCTGGAGGAGGCCCCTGTACGCAAGATCTTCAACTCACACCTCCGGCGGAGCTTCTCTTGTATCCCTGTGGAGGTTGGGGACATTGAACCTGAGTGGGC
>JAODTR010016106.1:0-14135 GCA_025399935.1 Amblyopsis rosae
AGAGAGAGAGAGAGAGAGAGAGAGAGAGAGAGAGAGAGAGAGAGAGAGGCAGTGGCAGGCTTGCTGATGTCACTCGTGTGCTAAACCAATCCCTGCGATCACGGTCACGTGACCGACTGTCCTCCCTCGTTGTCTTGTCTCAGCTCTGTCTTTGTCCGGACAGACCTATAGCCTATAACAGACGCTACTGCATGGCAGATGAAGTGCGTAGGCTATTTGTACTTACGCTACAGTAAACGTCACACAACTGTAGACTATGTAACTATTTATATACTGTGGTGTAACGTGTACTGTTAGTAGTCCAGGGGAGATCGGGTATGGTTGTAACATGTAACACCAATTAACATGTAGCACCAATTCCACCACTTAAGGATAGTTTTTGACAAAGAATATTTTTGTAGTTTAGTATCTATATCATTGCAGATAGAATTGTTCCCCTGTTAATATCAACCCATTATAGTAATACAGTTAGCTAAACAATGGATGACAGTGTGTGGTACAACAATCCCCAAATAGGAATGTATTGATATTCATATTTTTTACAAAATGTCTAGGCAGTGGAAATGAAAGACTAACAGTAACAGATATGATCATAACAGAATATGATCTGAAGAGGTCACAAAGAAGGGCAAGTTTGAGGATTCTGACACCTCAGAAGTCTGGGTAAAATGTGTCCAATGCTCTCTGGGCCCACCAAGCCTGCACTCCAGGGTGACCAGCATTCATTTGTCAGCACTGCGACTCTGATTAAGAATATACACACATTGGTACGACCGCGCAAACACACACACACACACACATATAAGTCAGTCACTCAGTCACAGTCACACAGTCTGTTACAGAGAGACATTGCTCTTATATGTTTAAAAAAACTTTTTTACATAACATTTTTTATTCTTTTGTTTAATTGTTACAACGTATCCCATACATGGTGTTCCATTGTTACAACCTACCCCGGTAGAACACCGTGTATTTGACATCAACTCATGAGATATGTGATATTCTTTTAGAGGAATGAATTGGTGCCATTTTGTGGTAAACAAGTATGGGCACTTTGTATAAAGGTTTGAGAACTCTAGCAAAACAAAATCTATGTTGGATATTTTAATGTGCACATTGTGCACACCATGATTTTGACTTGACAAAGTCTCATTCTCCAGTAGTAGTTTTAATAGGTTATCGCCAAAATGTGTTTAGACTAATATTGTTTTAAGCGAGCTATAGTTTAGCCTAGATCATCCCAAAACACACATGTTTTGAATATGCAGACATTTTTGAGCATGAATATCTGAGCTATTAATGTCCAGGGTTAAATACATTAATCATATTTATCTAGTACTTCCCCTCAAGAAAAGATGACAGAAGAGTATAGCTAAATCATGCCTATGTGTGTTGAGGCCTATGCCTAAAGCAGTACAACAGTACTGTTGATAACCCTGAATATTATATTCCATATATTTTTAATTGTGCCAGGGTTCCTGTATTTAATGTTTCCCTATAACATTTCGACCTTACATTAATGCAGAAAAGGGACAAAATGTTCTATAAGAATTCACTAGAATGCAGAAAATGAAGTGTTTGATCCTGACCCCTCTTTATATGCTATATTATGGCTGTTGTGCTTAAATTGTAAATGGGTGCATTTATATAGCACTTTTATCCATAGCGCTTTACAGTATTCTGCCTCACATTCACCCAGTCACACACATAGTGACTGCTGCCATGCAAGGTGCGACCATCCACCGGGAGCAGTTAGGGGGTAGGCATCTTGCTCAAGGATGCTTACAGGTAGGTCAACACTGGGGTTCGAACCCACAGCCTTGCAGCTGGGAGCCAACACCCAGACCACTAGATCATCCTGTGCTTCTACCACCTTTGGAAATAGCGGGGATTGTGAGTCTCTGGCACTGTTATTTTGGGGTTCGCGAGCTGAAATGTTTGAGAGCCACTGTGCTAGGTTACTGTCATGAGTTGTTATTAGTCACTGTGCCATGAATATTGAGCTGCTTATACTATCTGTGTGTACGATATTGATTTATCCTACATCAGTGTGTCCTGTATCAGTCGACATCAACACAGCCTCTTCATCAATAGTCTCAGCATCTTCCGTTCATCAGCACTACGTCACATGAGCAACTCTGTGCTGAACGTCTGATACATAGACCCCTGTAAGCTCGACACTTCGATTTCCATTGGATGTCTGTCAGCATTCACTCACAAGCAGTGTTGGGCAAGTTAGTTATTACTCCTCCAAAAAGAAATCTTTTACTTTTGTTATTACTGGGTATTAAAAGTAATTAGTTACGTCAGTTACATTACTATATTACTTTCACAATCACTACCGTCTTGCCCCTTCTGAAAAATGACAACGTGTGTAGAAAAACGCATTTTAGAATTGAATCCTCTTTATTGGAAAAATAATTAACCTTAGAAGTCAACAATCAGCCAAAGTGAAAACATTACATAACATTTATGTAATATTACAGTAACTAGTTACTAGTAAGTAATTACTAGTAACTAGTTACTGCCCACCACTGTTCACAAGTATGTATACATAATTTCCGATGCTATGCTAGTGCACTACTTTATTTACTCATTTAAATATTGATTTTAATCAGTAACCGTAGGCTACTAATTGTACAGCTTTACAAGATCTGTGAATAGCATCCAGAGTCCTGTTGTTTAGAATTCCAACGAATTCCACATTAAATTGCAAGTTTTACTTCTGACTTTGTCATTGAGCTACTTTTCAGGCCCTTGCTGTTGTGATTGACCATTGTGTCCAGCGATGCCCTGTCAATGGGACAAAAGCTTCAATGTTTTGGTGTGAGTGCTGAGTGTTTTGGGGGTGGCAAGTGGCACAGTGATAGAGTGGAGCTATAGATGATCAAGAATTTGCTTGTTCAAACCACCGGTAACTCCTCACCAAGTGTCGAGGTGTCCATGAGCAAGATGCCCAACCCTATCTGCTTCCAGTGGTCAGGCGTCTCCTTGCATGGCTGACATCGCCGTGTGTGTGTGAATGTGAGGCAAATAATGTCAAGCGCTTTGGATAAAAGCGATAAAAGCGCTATATAGCCCATTTACTCTCTCTAGTCTACACCTCCACTGACAAGAGCTCTTATGGCACACATTATCCTCTCCCTCTATTGTATAATATTTTCTGGACAGTTGTGTTTGTGGCAGGGAAGAATTTACTGTAGGATTTCTGGGAGGTGCTATTGAGGAGTGTGCCTTTAAAGAACTGGTTGTTATAGCCGCCTAAGCACTTGCTTGTCAGTTACCTTGTGTCAATTTAAAGTCTTCTTCAAATTTACTACTCGATAGGCTAAGTATATGTTGTAGTGAGTCACTGCACCCGGAGTATCTGTGAGTCTAATGAGCTTACCTAACCAGTCACGGGACACCACAGACGTTTACGCGTGCTGTAAACAAGCGCCTTAAATAACGGTGATCCTTATCAACTATCAGAGCAGTTGGGATTATCTTCGCAGGAGTCGGACTCGCCAGGAGCCAGTACACTGCAGGAAGCAGGAAAAGTGAGGTTCTGTGCAGGAAAATGTGTAAAACTGGCGTTGTCTACAACCAAATGACGCAGACGAGACACATAAGCATAAGTTTGATTGCCATAAACTGTGATCAAGACAGGTGGCATACTGGTCTGTGGAAATAAGCCGTTAGCCTTTTTTTTATTTTATCCTTTTGATATTTTTATTGTAGTTGGAGCAGCTCTTGTTATAGGCGCTGCACCACTGTTACATAAAAATAAAAAATAAAAAATAAACCAGTCAATCAATCAATCAATCAATCAATCAATCAATCCTACAGAGAAATTAGATGACCTCAAGGCCTCAGTCTCGTCGGACTTGACAAGACTTTATATTGAAATCATAGGTGTAGATTCCTGGGGGGTGCAGGGGATGTGTGTGTCCCCCACAATATTTAGAACAAGTGTATTTGTCCCCCTCTATAAAAACATGAAAGACGCACTCGGGCCTTATGTCCAAAATGTTGCCAAAATGTGTAGTAGACTATTATTGTTTTAAGTTAGCTATTTAAGCCTAAATCATCCCAAAACACAGACGTTTTGAATATGTAGAAGGTTTGAAAATTAGCATATATGATGTAATAAAATCCATCCAAGGGGTCAATACGTTAAATTTAAATAAATGAATTGACAATTGACATGAATATGTCACATGCATATTTACTTAACTCAAAGAAAAGAGGACAGAAGAGTAGGTTAAATCAGGCCTATGTTGAAAAATATTAAATAGGTCTATGCCTGCCAGAGAAATTGAAAAATACACAGTTTGGTAACCTTTACTGCAATAGTCTTCATATATTTTGAATTGTGCCAGGGTTTCTGTTTATAATGTGTTCTTTTAAATAAATAGACATTTCCAGTTCATGCAGAAAAGGCACAAAGTGTTCCATAAGAATTCACCAGAATGTAGAAAACAAGTGTTTGATTCTCAAAATGTTATGGGGGAGGACCCCAGATCCCTCTGACATTAAAATCTCTTCTAAAAACATCACATGTACTCTTTAGCGTTTGAGTAAGTTCTGGGACACTGTGCTAAAACTGTCTTGTTTGTTGTATTGTGTTTTATTTTATTTATTAATTGTTACTTGCATTGATGTGTACAGCACTTTGGTCAGCATAGGCTGTTTTTAAATGTGCTTTATAAATAAACTGACTTGATTTGACTTGACTCTCTTTATATGTCCCCCCCAAATTAATGTTCAAACAAAATCTACGCCCATGACTGGAATGGTTCAACACTGCCATCTGCTGATATTGCAATTCAGTGTGACGTAGTCAGCTCATCTGCCTTTATAAAATATATAATAAATCTTACGTAGCCTATATTTCTGTTTGTGATGGTTTTTAAAGCCTTTTGGTCACATTATTTAAATATGTAACATAATACAGTGAGCTGCAGAGTCATTATCCCGTCCTTGATGAGTACAAATTGAAACAATGTGTTAAACATGTATTTGTTGTTTAGTACCTTGAGCTGACACTGAAAATACAGTTAAACATTTAGTGTAATAAAACAAATTTTTATGGTCTCTGAACGCTAGTGTGGATTTGGAAGTATGCTTTGGATCATTGTCTTGCTGGAAGATCTATCCATGACCCAGTCAGTCTCCTGGGAAAAGCAGATGGATTTTGATCTAAAATCCTCCTGGTTGACAAAAGGGATTAGGTTTTTTTTCTACATGACACCAAACCAATCTCTAGTGTTTGATGAAAGCCTCTATTGTCTCTCTTCCGACCATCTGACCATGACATGTCAGTTCAGTCAAGATCAGCCTCCAGATCCCTAATAAATAAATAACCCATAACTCCAAAGCATTAACAAAAGTATTCACATCAAGCAAGCCTTGTCACACATTTACCCCTTTTTTTCTTTTGAATACAAGGTGAGATGGCAGCTCCCCTGGCTGTTTCAGGCCACTAGATGGCATTAGGGCAGCAGCTATCATTATGATTTTGCAATTTGAATTTGAATATATATATAGACAGATATATAACTTCATTTTTTGATAATTAGTAGTCAATAAATGTAACGATTTACATTTAAAATAGAATTTATAGGGTACTTTTAGTATTTAGGCTAGCTAACTATTTTCAGGCTTCATTGCTGTGAAAAAAACTGTCCAATGTTGTGAACGGAGATGGTTCCCATCGGTGGTTCAGGGCATAAGATGGCAGCTCCCATGCATGCTTAAGGACACAATTGATTATGACTGAAAGTTTTATGCTTTTAATTTATTGTTGACTGTAATTGATTGGTTGACATTGTGTGTTTAAATGTTGTGTGTGGATGTTTTAAGACGCCCTCTTGGCCAGGTCGCTTTTGTAAAAGAGATTATAATCTCAATGAGTCTTATACCTGGTTAAATAAAGGTTTATATACAAGATGGTAGCTCCCATGGCTGGTTCAGGGCACAAGATGGCAGCTCCCATGGGTGGTTCAAGGCACAAGATAGCAGCTCCCATGCATGCGTAAGGGCACAGGATGGCAGCTCCCATGGGTGGTTCAAGGCACAAGTTGGCAGCTCCCATGCATGCGTAAGGGCACAGGATGGCAGCTCCCATGGGTGGTTCAAGGCACAAGTTGGCAGCTCCCATGCATGTGTAAGGGCACAGGATGGCAGCTCCCATGGGTGGTTCAAGGCACAAGATGGAAGATCCCATGCATGCTTAAGGGCACAAGATGGCAGCTCCCATTGTGGTGTTATGGCTGACTTCTCCCCGTTCAGCTCTCTCCCTTGCAGAAGCTAAATAACATGCAGAAAAATGTATTTTACGGCCAGCAGCACTGCCAATCTCAATAGCAATGGTATTCATTCATTCAACTGTTTCTGTAATTTAGAACAGGATGGATAAGGAAATCTAACAGCCTCCCATTTGATGAATATACTCAGATAAGCTTACTGTTATTTAGTTTCTTTAGTCCCATCGAAATGTATCCCCTTTTTTAGAGTACAATTACAAGTTATAATGAGGTATTAATGAAGCATGGTTAGGAATCTTGCTCACGGATCTTTACAGGTAATGTTCAAGCTGAAAGAGCACAACTAGAGCAGTAGCAATGTGGTGCAGTAGCGATTGTAAACTAATACACTGTCAATTTCAGCGAATATCTCCTTATGGTTTGCTAGCTGTCAGTTTTGTGTGGGCGTATAAATGGGAACACAAACAATGTGGTGCAGACCACACCACAAAACACTATCACAGTCTTGCCAATGAGTGTCAGAGCTTCAGAGGGAGCACCCTATGGCATTAAAGAGGTGTTTTCAAATATCAACACTCTTCCTATAAGATATTGTAGCTCATACTGTTATATACATCTGCATGCAATGCACTCATTCTCACAGTTGTGTCAATAAAATGTACGACCGTTTTGTCGCTACACTTCATAATAATGTAGGCCTGCGAGACGATGAGGCTTTAGTTTAGTAGTCTACTAATGCGAACGTCTAAAAAAGCTCTGATATTTAGATTCCACCACTAGATGGTGCACCAGTATTAACAAAAACCGATATGTTGTCTCCATCCGCAACTGCATGAATTCATGGATCACTGTGCCGTTTTTGCGAGTAGGCTATAGGCGTACATTATTTTCTTACTTAACCACTAATATATGGTTATAGATAGCGTTTTAGCGTTTCCCCGATTTCGAAACGTCTAAAAGTCCTTGAACGTTAAAACACACCAACAATTGGTTGTGTGAAATCATTAGAGGTTATCACGACAACCGCCCTCAAGTAAATTGTGAATCAAGAGGTGGCAGTGTTACTCACCACGGAATTACTCAATTGTCTCTGGGCAGAAAAAGCTGAATACAGAAATCTGGTGAGAAAAAAAGAACCATATATATATATAATGATGTCATCCTTTAAAGGGATATCTGTGCTATAAAATACAGGAACTTATATGTGGCCCTTTTATAGATGTGATGGGGACAGTGGAGCACACAAACATGTCTAATAGGCTACTAACAGAGGCCCTGACAGATTGCCTTGAATTACTTAGGCTAGTTGGTAGAAAAATAGGCTTATATAGATGAAAAAATAATTTGAATGCGTAGACAGAAATATAAATAGCATCTTTCAATGTATAAAATGTATATGCTACATATAGGCGTGTGTGTATGTGTGTGTGTGTGTGCGTGTGTGTGTATACAGTAGGCTAGGCTACATATGTTTAAAATGCAGAGACTGCTTGTTTGCATATGACCCCAGCTCCAACGCCTTAGGCTAAACAAAAACACCATCCATTATGAGGGGCGGTTAACCAGCACTCTCCCAAATTACAGTGACTCCGTGTTCCTATTTCACTGATTTAGTGGTAGCGTGGTTCGTACCCATCTCGAGTTACTGGCGGTTCCAGCGAGGCCGACTCACGCAGGTTTATCACTCCAGTCCCTCTTCAGGCCTGCCAGTGTCATTATTCTAGGGCCTGAGCATTAAACGAACACTAGCCAAAATGCTAATAGGTGTCACTCGCAGGGTGGAGCATGCAGGCATGGTGTATTGAAGCACCATTCATTTGGTCCACCGTGCATTTTTCAGTTAGCCTTTTGACATCTTACACTGTTGAACCATCTGGAATCGTTTGAACATTTGGGAATCCTAGCTGGCTTGACATTTTTGTTCAACCCATGACACATTAACATCCATTTTACAAAAATCTGGAATGCATTAAAATTATAATAATAATAATAATTATTATTATTATTATTATTATTATTATTATTATTAACTGGAGGAATAGATCATAAAGCAAACACAATAACAATTCAAATTTCAAACAGTCGTGAATAGCTTTTAGAATACACGCCAAGATGTTGACCAGCTTCTTAGACATAATAGAAGTTATTGAGAAACAATTAAGTCCACTAAGGCTGAAAGAAAGAACACTTCTTATCATACTGACTGAAAACAACAGAACAGCCTATTTCATCCTGAAGATCAGCGATTGGTCTTAAATTGAGGTAAAACTCTGATGAGGACCACAAGGTCAAAACATTGTTTTCTAGCATGTTAAGTTTGTTTAACATGGCTAGAATCAAATAAACTGGTGAAGATAGTTCTGCTTTTTGTTTGGATCGAGTTAAAAAATCTTTCTTCAGAATCCCTGACGCCACCTTTAAGTTGTAATGAAATGATATGAGCCACTGCATCTGGCTATCTTCCAGAGATGGTTTTCACCGCAGTGACTCAGAGGTTCCCCTGAAAGAAACGCAGCCTTCCCTTGACATGTCCAGGTCTAATACTTTCTTCTCCTGCCTCTTATCTTGTTATTGTGCCCATTACAGAAACAAGGCTGTGTAGAAACACCAGATTTTTCCAGCATGCACGCAGAACGGAGAACGGGCAGCGATAGCTGACCGTCTCTGACGCCCCCTCTACAGCCGGGTCGGGTCAGTGGACCTGCACTGTGCGATGGTGATTGGCAGCTGTGCAGGAGACAAAGTAACAAGCTGGTTAGAGAGCTGACCCCGTTCTTGACCTGTAGTGCCATCTTCTGTCTCCTGCCCCAGACCCCCCCCCTAAAGTTTTTCCAGGGTGCTCTACTTTCATCCCCCTCAGCTCCTCCGAGAACATCTGCACCTCGTGTAAACCTGACCCCCACCCTTTACAGGCCGAGTTAAAACCCCTTATGGCATATATCACAAAGTGCACATTTCCTTAGATAGTTTAGTTAGTTAGCTAGATAGTGTAAGATATAGTGTTTTTACACACACACACACCCTGTGAAAGAAGAAGAAATGTTAGTCAACACTGAAATACTGGCCTTTAAGGGAAACATTATCCAGCAGTTCTTCTTCCCTGAAGTGTGGCTGTGACGATTCTTCCAACCCCCCCCCCCCCCCCCACCCCCACCCCAACAACACTTAAGGGATTTTCCTTCCCACTGTCTCCTGCTGGAATACTATATCCGGATCGTGTCGTTCATTTGCTTGGTTTTCGCGACGCGCCAGGGGAATGAGAGGCCATGGAAAAGTGAGTGTGGCGTTGCGGCTACGGTGGTGAGGACAGGGGAAGGTTGGGAGGGCGAGAGAGAGAGGGGGGGGGGGGGGGGGGGAGAGAAAGAGAAAAGAGGAAAAGGAAGGCGGAATGAGAGGGATGGAGCAACAGAGCCGGTACAGACAAGCCCGAGCGAGACTCCTTGCCGAAAATAGCCTGAGCAACCACCCTTGCGGGCACCGTAAATCTGATCGTGATGGATGTAACCATGCCGTAAGGGTTAGACACGCAACATAAACTCTCTCTGTAAGCACATGGCGAGGCCCGAGGATTTCCTTTTGTCGCAACAACTGTTGTGTTGTAGCTGCCTGCTCGAGCTGCTCGAGCTGCTCGACCGCTGGGCCAGCCTGTAACTGTTTTTGTCTTGTCGTCCACCTCGCACAGCCCCGTGGAACATCCCGTTACGCTGTGCACTGCTGCAGAGCTCAGCGCGCACTTACAGCTGACGCGCAGGCCGTTTGTGGCCTGCTTGCCCCGTGACATTTCCACTAGTGTTGACAAAGACTTATCCTCATGAACGGGCGTAATTGTCCTAGAAGGGTGGTCATATAGGCTTAACAGGCCTTTAACCTTTCAGTATATAGCTACCTTGAAGCACATTCTCATTCGATGACTAAGCAGGATTGAATCCGTTGCCAAGTCATCTTTATCCTGACTCCAGGGGGTCAATTCATCAGGCGGACAGAGCGACACGATTCCATTAGGTAGATTTAAAGGGGCACTTCTCGATTCGTGTGCAGCTCTGCCCTGCTCTCTAATGCTCTCTCTCCCTCCACAGCACCCTATAGGCGCAAAGTTCTCTACCCTTATCGCTGCAAAAATAAATGTCAATAAAGTTAAACATTTCTTATTTCTGGAACAGTAAAATAAATTGATCTTGTCAAGCACTTCGCTTTAGGAAAGTAACTTCATGGAAAACATCTAGCTTTGTCTTGGTCAAATGCTCAAATATTGAGCTAGCCGGAAGGTCAAGGGTTCGAGCCCCAGAGTTGTCCCACCTGTAAATATCCAACCACTATCTGCTCATTATAATTGTACTCTGTATTCTAAGTAGCTTTGAATAAAAGCATCTTCTAAATTACATAATTATTGTAAGATAATTATTAATCTTAGATAAAGGTATACATTCTTAAGATCAGCTCAATCAAGAGACCAAAATACTGAGTTTAAGTAAGTCTATCTTTAATCATTTCATTGCGTGTAATACACACAATTGTACATTTTGGCATTTTCGTCTAGTTTTAACTATTACATTTTTAAGAATTAGTTATAGAATTAGCTAGTTTTATGAATTCTGAACTAATTTGCTAATTGTTAGATTTGTTTCGCTCAATATGCACAATGTCCATTCAATATGCAGTGTGTTAATATAAAATAAAGTTGAATTTAATCTACTATATCTATATTTATATATAATATATAATAATAAAGTAAGATATAATAAGATTTGGCTTCTTTAGGGCTGACTTTCCAGTGTTCAGTTGTGTTTTGAACATAAATAGTGAGGTAGGTAACGTATTTGCGGGTCTGAGGGCATTGTAATGCGTGGTTCTTCTGTCAAGACCTTCACAAACCCAAAACAAAGCTCTCTTTACGCTTGATGACGATACATCATGAGTTGTCATGCTGCTCTCTGAAGGTCCACAGGCAGCCAGAGATTTGATGATATGATAATCTGTAATAGTATCTCACAGTGACACTGGCAAGTCACACCTCACAGAGCGGTGCAGTGGAAATGTACAACCTAACGTAATCAGTATTTTGGAACATCTTGTATTAGTTCAAGCGGTAATGATAATAATGGAATTAAATATGTGCTGTGCAGGAGTTTTAATACCATAATTCATGCAATGTTTAGCATAGGTGCTTTTGGCTGTTATTATAAACATATATTGACATAACCACTCAGCCGGAGCATTTGATTTTCCAGCGGTTTTGAAATGGGGTCTCCTGAATTACTTGCAGTGGAGAGTAGAACTTGCAAGATCAGGGTGGTCTCATCAGATTAAGAGCACAGTTATGCCCCCTGTTATGACAAAACATTCTCTTACATGGAGTAACAGATTCAATGGATTATCCATTCAATCTGTTTCTCCGTGTAAGAGAATGTTTTTTTCTTCTGCCAATATTTTCTAAACGAGTTGAACAATTTAGACTAGGATGTAAGAAATACAAACAGTAAAATGCTGACATTTGGCCTCTATATAACTCGCTGATGACGGATATGCACGAATTACACATAGACACCAAATTATAAATACACATGGGCTATATTAACACGACTGTATAATATATAAACTGTCATCATGACATGGTCCCTGGTTTTTAAATAACAAACTCATTTGATCTCACAGATTCTTATCAAACAAGTTCCAGAAGTAGTCTAAATGTTTTACCATAACCTAGGACAAATATGGGTTTAGGTCAAATTAAAGCTACAGTAGGCAGGAATCGTTGCTCAAAAAGAACACACTCAAAAGCCCACCTCATCTCCTGTGCTCACTCCATTTGGAACATGTTGCCAACTTGCCATCAACAAACGTGCAGCTGTGTGTGTGTGTGTGCGCGTATGCGCGTGTGTTTGCATGTGTGTGCGCGCATTCATGTGACTGACAGGCAAGGTAGGGTTTCAGGACCAACCGGGAAAAGAGGTCCTGGTTAGTCATAATCACGGTGAAAAATATTTTATCGACTCACGCTGCCCTCACACAGAACACGGCAGACCGCATATCATGTTAGCGGACGAGAGCAGGACGGCAAAATCAGTTGTGGCCGGCAAAAAAACGCAGACGCCGCGACGTCAGTAACAACCGGATGTTCGTAGCTCCCTCACACGCGGAGAACACATCGACAACGAGAAGGTAATACTTTTGGTGCAGCAACACTAGAATACTAGATGCAATACAAAATATAATTACATACAACAGTTGCTACTAAATAATGTGTGTTGAATATATTTGTATTAAATGATTTGTAAACAATGCGACATCGCCATAGCAACTGCCATTCCGTTGAACTTTTATGCCGTGCCGTCCAGAAAGTGTTTGCCGTCTACCGGTTAGCCGTCTGTTGTGTTCTATGTGAATGCAGCATAAAAGTCAGAGTTAGTCATTTTCGAGAACGTTTGCTAACAATATCCCTCAGAGCGTCCGCGGCGACACTCCACCCATCGAAACGCAGTGTGAAGCATTAGTAAGCATTAGTAAGTAAGCATTAGCAAGCGTAGTGCTACGGCTTTGTTAATGCGAGTGGTTTTCGCCACTTTGTTTATGTTCCTATTAACGGAGCCAGGGCTGCGTAGAAATATCATATTCTTTTAGGGTAAGCTAGCGAAATGCGAGCGAAATGCGAGGAGATCTATTGGTGAATTTGACGCAATGTGTAATTGTGTAAAATAAAATGTGTAAAATGTGTAATAGCAGACTATACCATTAACACAGAGGCAGGGACACTCGGCTCAACCAGGGCAAATATTCGCACAGAGCATTTCACTGATGGCTGATGGATACATGTCTAACAAATTACACTAAATGTTCTGTAGCTCTAAAATCTTGCCTACAGCACCTTTTAATGGGTTTATTTCCCTTCCAGGAATGCGTCATCCAAACCGGCGACCTTAATCACCCAACATCCTAACTCTTGACGTAGGACGTGAGTCAATGTGTTCAAGGCCGTCACATTTCACAGGTCACCAATACGGCTATTGTTTGTACTGGGTACTTTAACTGCTATCCGCTTCTTTTCTGCTTCTTTGTTTTGGCTTCTCGCTGCCCCGATTAACACACGCCGAAATAACTTCCCCTAAGACCTATATAAGCAAATACCTCTCAAAGCATTTTACGTGTCTCATGTGCGTGTCTGGATGGGGTTTGTGTGGTGGGGTGGGGTAGCTTGCGTGCCAAAATGTCGATCTGCCTTCTGCCAGGTGATTCCATCTGCGCTTCCTAAATGCACTGAGCTTGGTTGTCCATACGGCTGGAGGTCGAGAGCTCTATATAAACACACTCACCCACCCCCCAACACCACACCCGCCTGGCTCTGGAGGTCTTTCGTTCATTTTGTACCTCCCACTGAGGGGATATTAACAAGCTAAACAAAGCCAAATCTCTCGTTTTAAATGTTATTTCCGTGCAATCCTCACTTCATAACACCAATGTACAGTTATGCTTACCAGCTGAAAGCATAGCTTTTGTTACGAGTGAGGACTTTGTACTAAGTACTTTGCTGAACACTTGCATGCACGCACACCCACACACACAAACACACATACATACACGCGCATGCACACACACACACACACACACACACACACAGGCATCCTCCCAAACCAATCCTATTTAAGGAGGGAAAAAAAACAGGTTTTTATTTTTTTATTTTTACATTCACGTCTCAATCCAAAAGCTGCCTCGGGCTCTCCTAAGCTAGATCCAAAACGTGTGTGAGTGAATACGCCGTGTCCTGGAACACTAGGGGTGGAGCGAGCCTAGCCTACAGACATGCACAGTCCTCTGGACGAGCTTGGCACCCTCCGCGCCACGCAGCGACTGCCGGGCCAAAACTCTCGTTGCGTGCTAGTGCTCGGTGCCTGG
>JAODTR010016106.1:14162-26292 GCA_025399935.1 Amblyopsis rosae
CCCCCCGCCAACCCCCCCCCCCCCCCCCCCCCGCTAGCCCGCTCTGCAATTATACACTGTGTGCTTCCACCCAAACATGGCAAGAATAGGCCTTCTCAGTCAACAGACAAACCAAGCCATTCTGTCCTCCAACCATGACATCATGACCATTTGACTTGAGCATGAAATTCAAGCTTAATTTAACTGTCAAAAGAAGGGGGGGTGGCTTGTACTGTGCGGTGTCGGTCACAGCCACACCGAAGTGAAACGGCGTGAACCAGAGCCATGCGCGCAAGTCTTATGACATCTTGTGCTGTGGAAGGTGAAATCGAGGCTCACTGTGAGAGGCTAAAGACTGCAGAGGGCCGTGTATACGCACGAGGAGCTGTAAGGAACAGAAAAGGGGAATACATATAATCTAACCCCTTTTTACACCAAGTGCCGGTTCACATTTGGCTCAAATTGTGAACCTTCTCAGAAACGGTTTGCCTTTCCATGGCGTTACGTCACTGCATACGTCTCCTCTTTCCCAGATACATTAACAATTGCGGAATACATTGCATTGCATGCGCTGCGAGCCTACATTGGAACATTATAACACGACTAGTATTTATAGGCTGCCTTGGTGGAAAAGGGTAGTGTGAGAGACTAAAGACTAAAGTGTGTGCATTAGGAACATTGCCTATAGAACCTTCATTCTTCCACAGGTGGGGTGGGTTCAAAGGGCATCTATTACCTTGTTGCCTCGCTCTCATGCAAGGCACACTCGCAACAAGATGCCTGTCTTCTGTCCTAGGAATCACTGGTTTAGTGCGTGCGTGTGCGCTGCACACGCTCACGGCCATCCTTGTATACGTGCATGTAAGACCGGTAGCATAGCCCCTCTCGCCCTGCCATGGCCTCATAAACCGACCTGCTCTCCGCTCTGAGAAACGGAATAATTTAGAGGCCGCCTCCTCTCTTCTCCTCTCCTCTCCTCTCCTCTCTTCTATTCTCTTCTCCTCTCCTCTCTTCTATTCTCTTCTATTCTCTTCTCCTCTCCTGTCCTCTCTTCTCCCCTCCTCTCTTCTATTCTCTCCTCTCCTCTCTTCTCCTCTCCTCTCCTCTTCTCCTCTCTTCTCCTCTCCTCTCCTCTCTTCTCTCCTCTTCTCTCCTCTTCTCTTCTATTCTCAGGCACACTCAACCTCGCAAAGAGGGGGAAGGAAGGAGGAGGGGAGGGGGAGGGGAGGGGGGAGAAGCCAAGACCATCCTTACACACACACACACACACACACACACACACACAGGTCTCAGCTTTCCGGGCCCTAATGTGAATCACCCCCACACAGAGCTGCTCAGCTCCACCAGGCCCAATGCATCACAGGGCAGCTGTCAGGACCGGAGCATGTGAGATGTCAGCGCAGGAGGTGGTGGCTGGGGGAAGGGGGAAGGGGTCAAAGGTGAAGGTCGCAACATTAGCAGGAGGGGAATAAATCCTGCAGCGCCGGCGACAATAGCCGCCATCCCCGCTGACAATGGTGCCATTGTGGGTCTGGAGCTGTGCCTAATAGAGTTATAGTGTTGATGTGATGACTGTGTTGCAGAGAGAGTGCAGTATTCTTTTAAATACAAGGGAGGGGGCTTCCAAGGAATTGTGGGGGGAAAAAAGATTTTGCCCTGCATGAGAGCATGGGATTGTGTGTGTGTGTGTGTGTGTGTGTGTGTGTGTATGTGCGCGCGTGTGCGTGAAGTTAATAGCTTAACTTAGCCATTCACTCGTTGCTCGGCGACACACGACTCATCTCCCTAAACACTCATAGCCGATATGTTGCGGAAAATCAGCTGATTCAGACGTGCAGATAGTTTCAACTTAAATACACTGTTTGTGTGACCGACTGTATTCTGCAAACTGGAATTATAAGCGAGCCAGGGAGGATTGACTTTAGACACATTTATGAGATCTATGCTGCATTGCTTGACAGTAGACATGTATTAAAGGATAGGTTCACTTTCTTCAACCTTGTTACATTTTAATGCCTTCTGAAGGAGCACTTTGTGGCATTGAAGGGAGAGGTGTTTCTGTATTCATGTTCAGATATCCACACTCCTTCTCCAGAACACCTGACCTTATAATAGTTGTAAACATGCTTTTCTATCTTGTTTCATTCATACATCTGGACCATAAGCAGGAGGTAACATATAGTTAATGCTAGCAATCTGCTAACAAACTAATTTTAAGCCTTTTTTTTTCCTCCTTCTATTTTTTCTTTTCACGAAGCGTAAAGCACACCAACATGTTTACAGTCAGGGTTGACCAAAGTAAACGTATCCTTTACCGGATATTTTCTGCCTGAGCATTTATAATCCCTTAGCTATTTTATGGTCTACTTGGGCAGGGACGAGAAAGGGCTTGTTGCGAAACAGCGGCATTTGACCACGCTCACGTAGTCCCCGGCATAGCTCAGACACTCGGCCAGTCACATAGAGGTCCTTCAGTTGTCACCACAGTCGGTGATATTAGACGTCGGCCGCGCGGAGTGACAGGTGACGGCGGCTTTGCGTGACCTCCGAGTGCTAAAGAAAGACGGGTGTTAGTTAGAGAAAGACAGACGACTAGACCAAGCCAGCTAATTGCAAAAGGTGAAGGTGAAACCAGAGAGTATGAATAAAACATCGTGTCACGTATGCTGATGTCTGCGGCCGCGCTCGGCTCCAACGGGACATTCCCTTCTCCAAACATCGTTTTTCTGAAAAATGTTCCTTTCCTTTTTGGCTTCTCCGTGACCTCCTTTTAGAAGAACAAGTATGTTTCCCAGGGTTCAGCTATTTGAGGTTCATAGTTTTGGTCATCTGAGGTATTTTGCTCCAGCTCGCCCCGTACAGGCAATGGCCCCCGCTCACATTTCCACAATGGCCGGGTCCTGGGGGCCAGACAGTGCTGCTACCCTGTCCCCGTGTACCCACATCTGAGTTGCCTGCGGTGGGACTGCTGGCATGCTTTGTATGCTGGTTCTGGCTGCCTGTCAGGGAAACCCCACAGTCTCTCCATGGCGAATGTCGAACACCCTGCCAAGACCATGATGCATCTGTTCAACGCCGTGAATAGCGCTTACGCACTAGCAGTGCAGCGGGTTTGAGACCATGACACAGATACTGTTGTTAAACTGAACTAATCCCTGACAAAGTTTCTTTGTGTTGCTTGTTTGGGTGAGGTTCTCACAGACAAACAACAACACAAATAATAATGTAATAATAATCTAAACACAACAGATAAGTAGCCTACTGTATTGTTTTCTTTGACAGTTAGAAAAACATATCTCAAGAACATCAGTTCATTTCCCATTTATCTGAATCCACACAAAGATATTATTTATTTTGGTTTTAAAATGTCAACACTTCTCTTAGCTACAAAATCACTGTGTGGAAAATGCACAATAATGTTGTACAGTACACTAATAATATACACAATATTGCATTGAAATATTTACTTTAATGTTGCTCTAACTGAACATTTGCACTTGGTGGTTAACATATTTGAAATAAAATAATCTTAATTTTGACATTATCTGTAGTTAAAGGTATAGTCAGTCATTCTGGAGAACGCTTGTTGATATCCAAACTCGATCAAAACAAAAACACCTCACCCTCCAGTGCCATAGGGTGCTCCCTCAGATGCTCCGCCCCCCACATTGGACATGCATTGCAAAGACTAGGATAGTGTAGTGTGGAGCGGTCTGCACCGCTTTGTTTCCCCATTTTATGGTCCGCTTGAGAAGAGATATTCATTGAATTTGACAATAAGTGAAATAGCTCTCGATCGCTGACTACACCTTTAACTTAGGTGAGCATGTGTCCAATAATTCTAAAACACATGCTTTGCTTATTGCTCATCGCTCAGTGCAGAGTTAAGCTGTGTTACGGTGTGTGTACGTCAGATCCCTGTAGCTAGGCTGCTAGCATGACCGCAGCATCGGCCTGTCCTCTAAATCCCCGGATTAGTCTTCGCTGATCACATCAGGACTTCCTAGTTTTTGCCTGGGCAATACGGTGGCCCAGTGGATAGCGGATAGTGGATGTTTCCTCCGGGTGCTCCGGTTTCCCCCACTATCTAAAAACATGTTGGGTTCACCTTCCAGCCAGTGTCATCTGATGAGTGTCACTGGCCTCTATCTGGAGTTGGTCCCCGGGCGCTGCACAGTGGCTAAAAGCACCTTTACCTTTACCTTAGATCTGGGAGGCCGAGCCTTCAAAAGGTTTAGCAAGTCGCTCTCGAGCTTTGCCCGTTACCCTCACAAATGTAACACATATACACACGCACGCACGCACACACACGCACACGCACACACCACACCAACACGTGGATCAAATACTTTGACTTATCATAGAGGCAACATAGTTTATCCCATAATAGGCAAAGCTAAGAGCCCTGGCCACGTGCCAGTGGTAGCCACTCCTGTCTGACACCTGCAATATGTGCACATGCACGCACACGCACACACACACACACACAAGCAGCAAGACGGTTGTGTTGGCAAAGGGCATTGGTGTAGTAGTGGACACTGTTGCAGGCAGAGGTCAAACCCAGAGGTCAAGAAGGAGGAAGGGGGCTCATTCTGCCCAGCCCTGTCACCCTGGGGGTGGGGGAGGATGGGCAGACACATGCTCCAGTGACATGCCCTGACAAGTTCCAAGGCTTCCAGGAGGAGGAACGTGCATTAACGGCATGCGCACGCACACACACACACACACACCAACACATGGCACAGCAGCCTGTACGCAGACATCCAAGAATGCACACGCACACGCGTGTTTGGGCAGGCACGCACATCAAACACACGCACGCACGCACACACACACATATATGCACGCACACGCATATGCACACACATAGCACACGCACGCACAGCAAACACACGCACATGCATACATATGCTCACACAGCGAACACACACACACACACACGCGCGCAGCACGCACACACACATTCACATATGCACACACATGCGTGTAGGCACACACACATGCGCAAACACACACCCATGCTGGCAGGCACATACGTACATACATACAAACATACACACGCACACACATTCACAATAGTTTATAGTTTACCAAACATTAATAAATTGTGTGCCCAAACATCTTTTTTTGTTTGTGTGTGTGAGAGAGAGAGAGAGAGAGAGAGAGAGAGTGTCCATGGTTCTATTAATTGAGGGTCTTGATATATTAAACTTCATCAAGAGTAGCATTGTAGAGTCCCACTCAGGGACTGGACACAGGAAAAGACAGGCTCACCAATGCGGTAAAAAAGGAATGCTGACTCCTAATTCTGTCCGTAAAGGTCGAAATATGACCAGCCATAAATGCCCAGACACCAACAGAGAGTCCTCTAACAATGCAGGCCTGATTTCACTTCCCTACATTGAGTGGACGAGGACCTCGTTGTTTAAAGTAAAGCACAATGTGTTTCTGTGTCTGGTTCAGGAATCAACAACAAGATGTGAATTCATTCACAGGGAAGTTTTAATGATCGCATATAGGACAGTGATATAGTGCAACAGCATGACACCAGATAGTGGCTCTTACAGTAATGTGAATAGTCCTTACATTATTCTGTCAAATTCCTCGTCAGGTTAATGGCCAGTGTATTACACGTTGGTGCATACTGTATTACCTACAGTGCCTTCTACAGGATGATGTCATAACTGTGGCAGTTGCTGCTGAACATGTTTAACAAGCTCAACAAGAACATGCGACACGCTTGACAAAAAGAGGTTTGATGTCATATTTCAGACTTGATCTGAAAAAAGATAGGTAACTATGGTTACTTCATTGCGCCATACTGTTACCATACGAACATTATAGGCTATGTCATGATAATCAGAAGAATGTTATAAAACATAGAAATAGTAACCTAATACAACGACTGCTGTTAAAAGTTTCATTAGGCGTTCTTTGCCTTTTGCGTTTCATTCATGCAATGTCGAGAAATTTCCAGCAGCTACAGCGCGTTTGAGCAGAGATGAATGAAACGATGTGGAATGTACCATTATTACTTGGCAGGCTTAAAGGGGGCGAACTGAAGTAAAAAAAAAAAGGGCGTTAAATTGACGTGCCAAAATTATTTAGTCAAAACGTCCCCCCCTGTAGCAGTCACGTATTGGTTCGTTCCAATATGATGTTTCAGGCAGCCCTTTAAAGTCTGTCCACTTCCGAGATGAAGTAAAGTAGAGCAGCGCAGCCCGGCCGTGCGAGAAGACGCGGCATGGAATGGCGACCTAATTCGACGTAAAGTAGTCTATACAGTATACAAAGAATACGATCGGAGAATGATTTCTGGATACACTGATTTTTTTTATTAGCCACGTACGTTATATGGTCGATGGTGGCGTCTTCGTCTGTAGTGGACGTATGTCGATTTGGCGCAAAAGAAAGTAGATTTTTTTTTATGCACTGAACCGTAAAAACAAACTGGAATAGGCTACCCATTTTTCAACGGAATGGTTAATTTTCTCGGAGGCTTATTCTACATCGAAATGGATCAAGCACCCCCAGGTTGGTAAAGGCAGCCATTGTCTGGTCTGCAGAAGGACAAACGTTTTCTTTGCGCACACAGTTTTGTCATCATTAGTCTATACAATAGTGTTATTAAATATAGTGTATAGTTGTGTACAAATGTACTGGTGTATGTAATAACCGGTACTTATCGCTGCCTTTCCTAATGCCATTGCCCAGGCATGCATAGCGCAATTCACTTGCCAATTACGTAATACCCCTTCAACGGACCAGGCGCAATGGGCTCTCTTCTTTCTTTGTCCCGCGACATCTTACAACTTGCATCAAATTCTATGACGTTTCTCTGTTCACGAGAGCCACAACTACTATTTTATGACAATTTACAGGTGTTTTTTGGGTTGTTGTTGTTGTGGGTTGCGTTGTTGAAGCTGCATTGGTAATGCCGCATGAAACGACCGCTTTGTTCTTCGCTGCAGCCGACCGTGGTTAATTCTTGTGCGCTTTTAAAGTAGGCTACGCAACCAGACCATGGCGTCGTCTCATGACTTATTCTGACTTTTACAATCGCCGCGTTAACATATCCAACTGACTACTTGATTTTGATTTTATTTATTGTATCATATTTCTGTGCAAAAAAAAAAAAAAAAAAAAAAGCCAGGTCATATTTTATGTGTTCGAGATGAATTAACATGATATGCTCCAGGAGGACTGTCATTTTTTATTATCTCAGAAAGGATAGGCGCTCTTTCGCTGCTTTCATGGTGACTTTTAATGTAACATAGGCTACATGTGGGTTTTGGCATCGAGTAGATTTTTTTGGGCAGCACGCGAGAAGGTTAAGTGAGTAGATGGAATTTTTGCTGAGTTTAGGTGTCCCGTGTTTGGTTTGGTGCTGTTGCACCTGTCTTTTGTTTATTTTAAGGGTTAGAAAAATGTAGAGCGGATGGAGGGAGAAAGCCACATGTATGCTCCAAGGGTGCTCTTGTGTGCGTATAACTACCTCATGAAAGGAACTTTTGTCCTGCAGTGAAACATATCGCCCTTCACCTCCTCTTGATGCGGTTTGTCCTCCTTTTTTCATTTTTGTAAATCGCATAGCTATACGCCTATACGTCGTTTGGGGATGTTTATTGCTTTTTCTACTTTAAAGGGAAACTACAAGGACCTTGGAGTGTGGGCCCGCAGAAACAACCCAGAGCGTTTTATTGTAATTTCGTTTTTAGGAAAAAAAAAGAAAAGAAAAAAGACCAGCCCAGAAGTAGTAGGCTATGTAATGACAAGATAATTGTCTTCATATATAAATGAAATGCAATTACAGTTGGCCAATGTCCAAAATGTAAATAATTGCTCTAGCCATTACACTTGCTTCTTATACAGTTCTACATGTTACACTTAACTCCCACAACATGTATCAGTTGGAGATATGCCCAGACTTGTCTGGAGTTTTTTTTTTGTTTTTTTTTGACAGGCCTAGCTGTCGAGCAACACACACGCGCACACGCACACACACACACAAATGGGCAGTTTTGTGCGTGCGAACAAAGGGGGTCAAGTTTGCGGTACCTATAGCATACCTTCCTTATACAAACGCAAAAGGATCGATGCAGTTTTGTTTTGCTGAATGAAACACTAGCCTCGGAAACGTGTTGCGCTAAACTTTGCCTTTTCTCTCCGTTTCCCTCGACGACGCTCAGCTCTCCCTCCCAGGTCGTCAAAGGAAGAGTCTTCCGCCATGAACAACAACTGCCCCGCTCCTCCTACGTATTCGCTGCAGGACGCGGAGTGGTACTGGGGAGACATCACCAGGTAATGTCTCCGGTCCTACCAGTCCCGTTTATATTTGATCACGTGATGAATTACTATCCAATCAGTCAATTCATTTCATCAATCACTACTTTATAATTGTTTTATTGTTGTTTGCCTGTTATTTTATTTACTGATAGACAATCAAACAAACATTTATTACAGGCTCAGGGTTCAAGCAAAGACAATACAACAGAGTAGGCCTACATATAATATATATAAAAATACATACATTATATATGTAATAGTGAAAAACAATAAAAAAAGGTTAATAATATTATAGGTGATACTTGCATTACTATGGGTGTTCTCTTTGATTTCCTACAAAATTTTACCAACTATGCCCACAGGGATGAAGTCAACGAGAAGCTCCGTGACTCAGCGGACGGCTCTTTCCTGGTTCGAGACGCCTCCACCAAGATGCAGGGAGACTTCACACTGACGCTGAGGTAAACCAAAGCCCTTAGGCAAGTCTCGCCACTCGCAGCCATCTTTGAAACGCCCAGAGCAGTTATTTAGGAAGACTGTATAGGCAGGTGGCTTACGTCAATGCAACCACACGATCGGTTAATGCTTAACAGTTATAAAGCAGACGATTAGCTCTTTTGGATAATGTTATGTGTTATAATTTGGAGATTTTCCTCCAACTGCCATTATTTCTCTTTCAGAATTCTCCCATAGAGCTCCATTCAAAATTCTCTTAAGTGGCATGTCTCCTTTATATAGTTTACATGGACGTGAGTATCCCGATTATGAGGTTTATCCCAGTTTTGATCATATTCGGGATATGGTGTTTACAAGACCACAGAGAAAACATGTTTCTCATATCCCCGTACACATGATATAAAGTATCCCAGTTACTAAATAGCGTTCTATTTACACAGACATACATTTAAAAAACTACGCAATTATTTAAACTGCCATTTCTGTAGCTGCGTTAAGCCATATTATCTTCAATGTAAATAATACTGATAATGATGAGACCACTTATTATCGCATTCTGTGGGGGAGGAGAGCAGTAGAGAATAGTACAGTAAAAACGTCTTCTTCAGTTTGACCGGTGTCAGGCGACAAGCTGTCTAACGCAATGCATGATTTTATGAACGAAAAACAAAACTCTGTTTCATCATCGCTCCAGCAGTGAGATGCTTTCGTTGCCACCATTGTTTGTTTCTGATACGTCCCTATGGTTATGCCCGCTGGCTGAAGCGGCGCCTGAGCAGGTAGTTGTATCATAACCAGGATACTCACGTCCACGTAAATGCACTGTATATAGTGTTTCTGGGTAAACAAAATGTTTGTAAACTGTTGTTCAATTGCATTATTTGCCGTAAACGTTTGCAAACACAAGCAAACGGTCTGGCGCTGGACAAACGATGACATTTTAAATCTAATGCTTTTTGGAACGTTTACACAAATCTTTCAAATGTCATGTTCAAAGTAAACAAGTTTGCCACAAGTTCGCCTGAGTATGCAACAGGTTGACTATCAGTCTAGAAACCTCTCAAATAAAACGTATTTGTCACTACTTTCATTCAAACCTCCTTACGTACGATTGGACTTCCTTCTTAACTTCCACCTCACCTAATCAGAATGTTTAAAATCAACCGGAGGGCCAGTGGATTCGGAAAACATATATGTCATACTCCGTTGTTGCCATTTTAGGGAAAATCTTCAGCGTATCTCTGATTGGCCCAATGAGTGGATACTCGCGGTGAAATGAAATTAGAGCTCGGAAGGCTAGGTCCGACGTGGGTGCTAAGACAAACGGTGAATGGCGCACGTCTCGATGCCATGCTCTTATTTGGCCATGTGCCGTTTTGCTTCCTCAGGAAAGACGGACACAACAAGTTGATCAAGATCTACCACCGAGACGGGAAGTACGGCTTCTCGGACCCCCTGACCTTTGACTCCGTGGTGGATCTCATTTGGCACTACCAGCAACACCCGCTGGTGGAGTACAACGCCACTCTGGACCTGATGCTCACACACCCGGTGTCCCGCTTCCAACAGGTTAGCACCCGCTACTCCTCGTTATCGGTTATCAAGACCAAATGGAGCAGAGGTTTCGAACACGGTTCTATTTCTTGAGCGTCAAGCCACGAACATGTATTGAATATCTGCAGATTACTGAGACCTTTTCATACTTATTAAAAAGAAACATTTCTTGAAACACCGCCGTCAGTGGGCGTTGGACTTTCAGACTAAGAGCGCAACGCCTTAAACCACCAGGGTGGTGGCGGTGTGTTAGTTCAAGAGGTTTGAATGGGTTTGTACTTTTATTCTTACAAGGACCAGCTGGTGAAGGAAGACAGCGTCGATGTGGCCGGGAGAAAACTCAAGGAGTTTCACAGTCAGTATCAGCAGAAGTCAAAGGAGTTTGACCGCCTATACAAAGCCTTCACAAAGACCTCGCAGGTAAGAAAAAAAAAAGAGAAAAAAAAAACATGTTTTCGAATTTCCCCGCAGAATGGTGAGACCGTACTCGCACACATTTTGCATCCTGGAAGCACTGACTTTGACGCATCTGTCTTATCCTAGGAGATTCAGATGAAAAGGACAGCTATCGAGGCCTTCAACGAGACGATGATGATCTTCGAGGAGCAGTGCCGCGAACAGGCTCGCTACGGAGAGGAGTTCGACAGAAACAATCAGTCAGAGGCAGCTGAAAAGGACCTGGAAAGGTTCGGTGCTTTAGATTCTCAGTCCCATTTCACGGTGGTGGCTAATTGACAGAACCCAAGCCCCACACCTTTTTTCCTGTCCTCCAATTAACAGTTTTCCTGTAATGGCCTACTATGCCGTTTTGTCCAACATAGTTACAGTAACAAGTTCGGACAATAGAAAGGGGAGGTGCTTAAGAACTGTCAATTATGTTGTAAGGGACAGTATACCAATTTCTAAACAAAATTAATAAAAAAAAAAATAAACCTATGACCTTTGACTCTCTGTGTTCAGCTTCCTTATCAACTACGAGAAGCTGAAGTGCCGCCTCGGGGAGATCTACGACAGCAAAGTGCACCTAGAGGATGACCTGAGGACCCAGGTGGAGGACTACAGGGAGACCGACCGCAAGATCAACAGCCTGCGGCCCGACCTCGTCCAGCTGCGCAACATCAGAGACCAGTATCTCAAGTGAGTGCTTAAGCTGCACGAGGTGCCTCTCAGCACAGGCTGCAGCTGCAAGGCAGTCGGTTGAATAAAATCTGCTTCTATGCAGAGTAGCATTTATCTTGTCATAAAGATATCATGTAAAATATTTACAAAATTAATGTGTTATATAGATTATGTATATCACACACACACATACAGTATATATATATATATATATTTATATTTATATATATATAACATGTTTGTTCATCAGAAATAAAGGCTTTAAACTGCCTAAACAATAACAATATCCGATTGGCCTGTGAGTCAGTTTATACCGATCAAGGTGTTAAAATATTTTGTGTATATATATATATATACACACACACACATCAAGTTTATAATGTTTTGCAATAAAAGTAATAATGGTTATTGATTACATTACATTATATATGTATATGTATATATATGTATATATATGTATATGTATGTATGTATGTATGTATGTATGTATGTATGTGTATATATATATATATATATATGTATATATGTATATGTGTGTGTATATATATATGTATATGTGTGTATATATATATATATATATATATATGTATATATGTGTGTGTGTGTATATATATATATATATATATGTGTGTGTGTGTATATATATATATGTGTGTGTATATATATATATGTATGTGTGTGTATATATGTATGTGTGTGTATATATGTGTGTATATATATGTATATGTGTGTATAT
>JAODTR010016117.1:0-21473 GCA_025399935.1 Amblyopsis rosae
TTCAAAACAAAAACAAAAAAATGGCGATAATACCGCAGACCGCGGTATTGGGGCACCCTTAATCACCGCAAGGACATGTTCTTCACCGCGACAGCCCTAGTTTACACTCTATTAGTATTCAATCTCAAGCCAGGGGGGGATTTCTCTGTGGGATTTCCTTGCTATCGGGCAGCGAAAAAGCAGTATTTTATAAATACAATTGTGTGTCTGCAGATTGTTTCCTATGATACATGTTGGTGTAACTAAGAGATTTTCTGTAAATAAATAAAATTAATATTTGTATATGCTTATCTCAAAGTTTTTACACTCTGTTAGTGTTCTATCGGGAGTCAAGACGTGGGTTTTCCTACGGCATTTATTTGTTGTTAACGCAGCGAAAATAGGTCTTTTACAATACTATTTTGTGTCGGAACAGATCATTTTCTATGATATATGTTGGTGTAACTAAGAGATTAGCTGGAAAGAAATATTTGTATATGCTTATATCAAAACAACTACACTCAATTTGTGTTCTAATTCTGGTGCATTTAAGACATGGTACTTCCGCATTTTACCGCATCCCGTCAATCGCATGCGCAGTCAACGCGCACAGGTCCATTCGGCCGACGCAGAAGCACAACATGGCGTAGCTGACGCCGTAGCCAAGCCGTAAGTTCAACGCAGAAGCATAAATGTGCCTTAAGCGAATGAGGCAGCCCGTGCGCTCGTTCACTCAGGTAAGCGCATCGTCTGGCAGTTTGCACAACCTTGCATCATCGGAACGCGCCACAGCACATCTCTGCTTTCACCACAGAAATAATCACTGTTCTTCCAGGGTCACACTCTAAAGACAGCTGCCTCATGTCTATTCGGCTGACTTAGTGAGTGCTTTTGACGTCAAAACTGCCAAGCACTGTAGTCTCACTCTGAGCTGTGGCACTCCTAGACAGACGTGTGAGCTCTGGAGCGCTACGGCTTTAAAGCTACACGATGGTTACCCCGTAGAATGTGTCTCCATAATGTACGGTACATCCAGCCCACACACACACAAACACCAAGCCTCCAGCTCTCACTTCCACACTACCTGTTGTGTATGGAGTTGGAGGGTCCGTGATGCATGGGGGGACCCCCCTCCTTCCTGTTCATGCCCGGAGGCGGGCACATCCCGGAGGCCACCTGAGGGGGCATGCCCGCCATGTTGGGGCCCATGGCGGGGCCGTAGGGCCGCGCACCCATCTGCCCGGGGCCTATTCGGGCCGGAGGCATGCCCCCGTAAGGAGCGCCTCCGCCCTGGCCTGGCATGGGGTTCATGGTGCCCGGCATGCCAGCGCCTGCGGGGTAGTTGGCGTTGGGCATGCCGCTGTAGCCAGGCTGTCTGGGGTAGCCTGTACGGGAGCGAACAGGAGGCATTTAGATCACAGCAGAACCCACCTGATCCACTCATCCGTTTGTTCATCGGGCACACTCAAGCAGCGTACGTTCTAGCGCTATTCTGGTTTGCCTGTCCTGACTAGCAGCCTGACAAGACCGTCGCTGCCAGCAGCACGACGTCTTCAAAGTCTCACTCACAAACACACACACAACATCGGACTTCAAAGTGAATGATATATGCAGAGACTTCAAAGCTGCTCTCACTACCTAGGCTGTATACGCTCTGCTCTCACGGTCAAGGAGAGGCAATTGTAAAGGAATATTTTTAGAATTTAAAACACACCCGCGTGATACAACAGAGCTGAACTGGATACCATCACTGTACAATAAAAGCAAAGTGCCTAAATTGAGCATTAAGCGCCCGCGGTGTCATTTTGAAAAAGAAAACAAAAGGTGATGCCATGAAGACAAAAAATAAATTGAATTTATAGTTAATGAAGATGAGCATACTCTATATTAAAACAGAATGTTTCCTTTGTGCTACTAGACCAAAATGAAAATATCCCTTACATTATACACTACAACAATCCAGAGTAGCTTGAGAATACATGCAGACATTAAAAGGACGTTTATGAGGGATAATGGCAACTGAAAGCTTCTCGTGTAGCGTGTCAAAATTCCAGCACAAGGACGTCAAATGATTTAAGAACACTACAGTCGAAAGTTTAACAATTCCATTTGAAGTACGTTTGTTTTGCATATTCCTAATGGCTACAGTGTAAACATGGCTGCCGTTACAGCCTCTAAATCCTCACCTTGCGGGCCATACTGGCCTCCCTGAGGCCCATAGTTTGTCATGGAGTTGTTCTGGGGATAGGGCCCCATCCCAGCATGCATCTGGCCTCCCGAAGACTGGCGTGGAGATAAGGCGGTGCCAGGCTGGCCAGGGGAACCATAGGGAGGCATCTGGGGGTTACGCATGTACACTGGAGGCCACATGAAGGCAAATGACAGTTATACACACATTCAGTGTAGTTGTAAGTAATGGAAAGCATGTTGCTATTTAGCTTAAGTTGTCATTAGCTAGTTCCACCTATTCCCCATGTCCCCACCACCTTCACGTACAGTCTATACACTCACCGCGGTCCTGGCCCATGGCCGACGGGTTCATGGAGGGGTGCATGATGCTGTCCGACTGCACGCTGGGCGGCCTGGGGGGCATCTGGTTACCTGCAGCACAGCCACATGTTTACAGCTGAACAGAAGGAATGGTGGCGGTGGTTAACGGCACCGTCAGCCCTCCCTCTCACCTGGCACAGCTGCCGGGGACAGGGGGCCCGTGCGCGACGGCGTGACGCTGGCCGGGGAGCCCACAGGTGAGGGCGAGGGCCCGCGGAGGCCCGGCAGGTGGGGGGAGGTGTGCGGGGAGAAGGGCGACTGGGCCGGGTTGCTCTGCTCGCCCTGGCTGCTGGACACGCCTGACGTGCTCACGCCGGGGCTCAGGGCGCCGTCGGTGCCCGTGGGCAGGTCGTCGATGGAGCCCGAAAGGTCCTAGAGGGAGAGGAAGGCAGACGGCGGGGTTTACAACAGTTGCAGGTTATGTCAGACATATAAAGCTGGGCACAGAAAGGGTTAAAGGTCATTCTGGAGACCGCTTGCTAACTCGCATCTGAAATCATAACCTCCTACAGAAGCTCCGTCGCACACATTGAAACGGATTGGGAAGCCAAGAGGCATCGTTGTGAGTGGTGCTGCCCACTTTGTTTACGTTCTTTGTTTGTGGTCCATGTACGCAGCCAGGGCTGTGTGGAAGTACCGGATTGTATTTTCAGCACGCACAGGGAACGGTAAACTAGCGAAATGCAAGGAGATATTTAGTGAATTTGACATAGTATTAGCTTACAATTATCTTACAATAGCTGACTATACCTATAACCAATAGGGCAGAGACAGAAGAAGAGAAAACTCAGCAACACTGCATTTTCAATACGATCCTAATGCAACCCAACTGCAAGCACTGTTGATTAAAGCGTCTCCATTTCATTTCGACATGACGGTACTTCCCTTCCGTATACATCAATAAGTACCTACTCATAGGAAAGCTAAAAGCGGGCCATCTAGAAACAATGGGAGCGCATTAGGAACACCGAGCTACAGCATAAATCAAGCTACAGGCCGTGTTGTTTTTAATAATGGCGCATGGGGAACAATAAAACAAATACAAAAAAATACAAATTCAAACAAATCATCTGGGGTTTATTTAGTTCACATAAACAGTGCTGGGTGCTACGTGGTATGTGGTGATGCTTCTGAGGAGAGGAGCTGTGTTGGCTTTGACACAAGGACAGCAGGCAGGCAGTCAGTCAGTCAGTCAGGGAGTCGATGCTTATGTTCGTGGGAAGGTGAGTGTTTACATACTGGCCACTCACGTGGTGGATCCCATGTGCTGTTCAGTAATGCAAGCTCATCTGTCACTCACACTGAGGAGGAGGGGGAGAAGGAGGAGGAGGAGGGGGAGAGGGAGGGGTTGAAAAATAAAAACCACTCGCTGGACGGTGGCCAACTGTTCCCATAGAAAAGCTCTACTGGCAGGCTGGCTGTGGCCCTGAAGCCGGCGGTTTTTGCACTTGAAACGGCGCCCGGCTTGTTGCTATTTTTGGGACGTGACCTGATGGAGGAACCCCAGAGGGAGCAACAGGAGGAGAACGCTGAATCAGGCTCCCACGCCCCCCCCCCTTGCACTCCCACACCATCCCCCTCTCTGAGCCTGCAGCGCCACACACACACACAGAGCGAGCAATGCTGGTGCTACTACAAAGCCACGTGCTGTGAGGCTGATTAGCACATCTCCAGCCCATTTATGTTTACAGTTCTACCAACTGCAAAACCAACAGGGCTCAGACACAGCAGGCCAGCTGGCAAAAGGACTTTACTGCTGCACATAGCACTGTATTAAATACACACAACGCTACTGTGTGGCACAGTACAGTATCAGAGACCGTACCATCCCCCTAGCCTAGATTTTAAGTGCGCATTCATCTATGCATGTATCCCTCTTTAACAGTCTAGAAATATACATATACATATTGTACCCTTTATTGTTAATTACTTTCTTTCCCCATATTAATTTACTACTTATTTATACAACTTAATCACAGTTATTTGCCATTATATATGATTAGATTATGATTAAATATGTTCTTTTATTTGTTTTTTAAGGAACGTGTTGCGCCGATCACACCAAGAAAGCGTAGCTGCAAATGTACCTGCATTCTGACTGAACACAGTATATTACGTAGTAGTTGGTGGTAGGTTAGGCTCATCTTTGTGTTTACCATCAGCTGACCCAGCCACGTCCCCACCACCCTTTCATCCCGCTCTTGTGAGCAGGCGTCACAAGAGCGGCCAGCTGACAGGAAAGGGTCCAGTCCAGGGTCCGCGAGGGAAGGGGGGCGTGGGGGGAGATCAAAGTGCTCACACACAAACAGAGGAACAGTCCTCCAGCCCCAGACCATAACAGCAAAGAGGTCAAGGGTCATTCACTGTATGTAGGTCGTGAGGCTAAGATAGCTAGGCTAGAACGGCACAGCCTCAAACAACCTCCCTTTCTAAATCACACATTCGCAAAATGTAAAACTTTTACTGTAAACACACACTCTTAAAACATGATTCGGTCAAGAATATCTGACCAGTCATGTCCCTATTCTATTTGACACAGACACACACTCCTGGCTAGTCCTGCTCTGCAGTCATTGATTTTTCTCCTAGCTCACAGCACCAGTGTGCAGGCTACCTGTGTTGCTGACTCCATATGGTGGTCAGTACAGAGACAGAGAGACAGAGACAGAGACAGAGAGAGAGAGAGAGAGAGAGAGAGAGAGAGAGTGCTGATGGGTGGGTTGAAGGGGGTTAATGCTGGTGCCATTCCACACACACAACTAGTTCTCTCATAACACCAAGGCAAAGAAAAGCAGCCAGAGGACATAGAGAGATAGAGTGGGTGTGTGTGTGGACGTTTAGGCAGATACATTGGATGTAGTGTGTGTGTATGGCACGTGTTAAAAGCCTATGTAGATCTTTAGAGCAGCATCAAAGGAAAAAGGCTGGTGGAGGCTACTGCCTGCACGCAGAGGCACACACAGCACCATTTCCCACGTGTAAGCAGGGCAGAGCTAGGCAGAGCTAGACTGGAGGGAGAGAGAGAGAGAGAAAGAGCACCATGTTTCTCTGCTACGGCGGCCATTTTGTGTTTTCCCAGCAAAGCCTTACATGGAAGTTCACAGCACAGAACTGCAGGGAAGAACAATCCACAAAAAAAATAAAGGACAGATAAAACAAAGAACAAAAATAAAATGCAGATTAGCATCTCATGTGAAACCACGCACCGGGCACGTGGCACAGCCATAAGATCTGCGGATATTATATTATTTTATACAGAAAATGGGAGCAATTCTGCATGAAGCCTGACTGGTTTCTACTGATTCTCCTGTTCCGTCGCTAGCCTAAAATATCACTTTGTTTTGTCTGTCAGGTCATCTGCCCTCCTCTCTCCAAAGACTTAATGAATTCCATTTGCAGATTACCTCACTGAATCAATCCCACCAGGGCCATTCGTCTGTGAAGCAGGACACTGTTTGTTTGGTTTGTTCCATGGGAAAAACGTGTGTGTGTGTGTGTGTGGAATGGGGTTTTTGAGGAATGGGGGGGGCAGGTTGAACCGGAGGTGGGGGGTGGGGTGTATAGGATACGTGTGCTGAGATAATGAAACCTATCTGGAATGTATGACCAAGTCCAGTAGTGTAACAGGATATGGTTGTGTGTGTGTGTGTGTGTGTGTGTGGTGCAGGGTTCAGCTCTCAGTCAAATACTCTCCCTAACCCACAACACCCCCACACCTCCTTCTCTCTCTCTGGCTGTCTCTCGCCCACTGCCTGGCAAGCTTGCTGTTCTCAGGCCCACACACACACACACACCTCAAGCTGCACATATTCTCTCATCTTATTTGGTGAGGTGACGGGCTTTGGGAAGGGTTTAACTGCATCTGCGGCTGCCATGGTTACCGCTGCTCCACGTGGACTGACAATCGTGCAGCAGACAACTCTCCCTTCCCCCACACCTCCCTCCCTGTGTGTGTGTGTGTGTGTGTGTGTGTGTGTTGGGGTCAGGCAACAGTCAGATACTACAAATGGAAGAGAGCGTCACTGCTGTAGGAGAGCAGACACACTGAAGCCGTCTTGCCTGGGCCAGCGCTTTAATTACACAGCCCGTCTTCAGCCCGCAAGGCAGGGAGGGCCCCAAGAGACGCGCGCACGCACACACACACACACACACACACACGCACGCACTCCAGCCAAACACCAGGCGAGAATCCTTCGGCGTCAACGTCAGTGTGTTTATGTTTACAAGCTAGGCACTGAGAGCGTCGTCGCCCTGCTCGCTTCACCCAGACGGGATCGGCGGAGGAGCCGTCGTCTTCGGTGCCGTCTTGTGAACGAAGCAAACTTTTCCCGCACGCCGTTGCACACTCTACCAATGGAGCGCGTCTCAAATCAAACAGGCAGCATTACTGGAGGTGGCGTGTGCTGCGTCGCACCTCATGGTGTCCAAGGTGGACACAGGCCCCACCCCCGCCCCCTTCACGTGGGCCCTGGGGTTGAGGTGTACCCCAGGTTGAAGGGCTCTAGAATCAGGCAGGGCTCCCAGACGGAGACAGCTCCAGCCCCGGGCTCAGTTTGCAGGGATGAGCTCAGCCATGAGGGGGCACTCCCATCCCATTATGAAGGAAGAGAGAGGGAGAGGAGGAGAGGAGAGGCAGGCCCCTGCCTCATCTAGCAACAGCAGCCATTACAGGGTTCTTGTACACACACACTGCTGTTGCACCATGTAGGACCAGCAGTTGGGCTACACAAGGCGTGAATCAACCCCACGCAGACCACTGATAAACGGGCGCTAAAACGCAGCATTGATCGAGGGTATATTGGTCATGGAGGACGCAATGTATTCATTAGATGCAACCGGAGACGCCCCCGGAGCCAAACGGACTCCCTGCTGGGTCAGATACGTGCCCAAACACCGTCTTCTCCCGCCTGCTATTAGGGTGCTCATTTCATCACGCGCAGAAAGAGAACCGTGGCGTGGGGGGTATTTTAGTTAGCCTCAGATTGCTAAGGGTGGAACATAGTGTTTGACAGTAAATCAATAGACTGGGATGCCTTTACCTTCCGGTATAATGCAGACATACAGCCTGATCAATAACAAGGGATTCCTTTCCCCCAAAATTCCCCCCTTCCCCCCCAATTTGCCTAATTGAGCCCTGTAGGGCTGGGCTACACACACACACTGCAGCAGGCTGTATGGAGTTAACACAGGGCGTACAGAAGGTGGGGTGGCGGCAGTATGATTGCTGTGAATAATGGGGTTGTGTGTGTTTGTGCATGTGCGTGTGTGAATGTGCGTGTGTGTGTGGAAGAGGCTTTTGAAGCAATCACAATAGTAGCAGGGCAGCACACAGATGCCTGAGTGAGGCAGGCAGTGAGGGCTGCTGGGATACGGAGGGTGTGGGGGTGTTGGGCAAGGGGCTGGGGGCTCCAGATCCAGTTATCCCTTCTCTCACACATACACACACACAGAGCATGTCTCATATAAAAGGGCGCTCGTCGACAGTAATCACGCTAATGTTGAGCGTTAAACTGCCTTTCCTCAAACACAAGCAGATATGACAAACATAAACCACAGCCAAATTGGTTTAACGGGTCAGATATTTCCTTATTCCCGATGTCTTGCGTACAAAGTCACACGCCAATGAAGCCTGTTAGATTCCACACAAAAAAAATGTAAACCTGAGAGAGAGAGTCTGCTGCAGTCAGCCAGTCTTTGTGCAGCAAAACTAGCTCAGCCCAGCAGAAATGGAGGCAGAGGGGAGGGGCGGGCGAGTGTGTGTGTGAGAAAGAGTGAGAAGCAGAGCGAGAGAGAGTGAGAGCACATAGAAAAGCGGGAGTGTGTTTGAGAACATGTTTGTGTGTGTGTGTGTGTCAGAGACCAGAAGAAAACTGCTCCGGTTTTGCAGCTCAAAATAATAAAACGATCCACAGTAGCGAACACGAAGCGACCTACTCTGTCAGCAGAATTACATTTCTCAAGTAAATTAATTAAAAATCACAAACAGGGAATGAGGGGAGCGAGAGAGGGAGGGAGGGTGGAGTGAGATAGAGCAGAGGAAAGAGCGAAAGAGGCGGGGTGAGAGCGCACGAGAGAGAGAGAGAGAGGCAGGCAGAGGCAACCAGGAATCTGAATAAGACATGCGCGTACAGGAAGCCAATGGCCCCCAGAATAGCAACAGGAAACCGGCCCCGGACTCTGAATGGCAGAAGCACAGCCTCGCAAAACAAGACGCACAGCCTTACCAAAGCTGATTTACAGAGAGAGAGGGGCAGAGAGAGAGAGAGAAGCAGAGAGAGAGAGAGGCAAGGCAGAACAAGCTCAGACGAGGGAAAGAGAAAAGGGGAATAGAAAGATGGAAAGGGGAAGGAGAGCAAGCATGAGACCAAAAAGGAGCGAGCTAGAAAAGAGAAAACGAGAGAGAAAGCTCCGTATAATATTAAAAGGGAATTGTAGGGTGGGGAATGACAGGGAGAGGAGGAGGAGGAGGAGGAGGAGGGGAGGGAGTGGGCCGGCCTGCCTGCCTGCTCCAGAGCTGTGTCGCAAAAACAAGCCTGGCTGCAGCAGCAGAGTAGAGAGGCAGAAAAAAAGAGCCCGATGGAAGACGTTGAGGTGGAGCAGAACATTAGAATACATCACAAGAGGAGAACGTTAAATGTGTCTGAATAGAACACGGGGAGTAGAAAAGAGACTAGAACAGAGCAGAGCACATGTGAACATTCAAGGCGCCGGGACTCGTCGTTGAGACGTGAAGGGGGGGGGGGTCGAGTGAGTGAGTGTGTGACCAACATGTGACCTTGTAATGTCCAGACAACGATGGGAAGGTCCCGTGCAGGCGCACACACACACACACACACACACACACACACACACACAGACGAGGGGGGTGGTGAACATGGGTTAGGCGGTGCTGGCTAGGATTAACTGGAATAAAGGGGTACCGCCAAACACTCGGGAGAGAGAGAGAGAGAGAGAGAGGGTAAGCCAGAGATTAGAGAGACAGGACAAGGGGAAGGAGGAGGTGTGGGCGGGGGGGCGTCGTTCCCACGGGGGCCGTCACTTGAGCAGGAAGTGTCACGTCCGGGGGAACACCAACGACAAGGTCACTGGTCTCGGGGTCTTTCCTATTCACTGCCCTGTACCATCTCTCTAACGCGCGACTTTTAGTCCCGGGGACCGTGGGATGGTTATCAGCCACATGGGTGTACTGAGTGACTCACAAATACAGAAGTATACCCCGCCCCCGTGACCCCTGACCGCCGCATCCCTAGACAGGTGAAACGGGAAGACATGCAGGCCTTGTGCAGACCATTATGCAGCTCTGTGACTTGCAACACTTCTCCCTTCTGTTCTATGGCTTCAAAAGGTAAGCAGAATATCTGCTGTTGGCCAGACCGGCACTGCCTGTTAGTGTGAGAGAAAAACAAAGGCAATTTGCTCTTTTCATAGACTGTGTTGATAAAAAAGATGTATTAAAAACAATTATAGAATTAAGCTGGCCTTATCCTTTAATTGTCAAGAAAACAGTGTGCTGAAACCGTGCGAGCGCGCGCGCGTGTGTATGTATGCATGTGTCCTGGAACTTTAGTGAAAACAAACAGGAACTGGCTCTACCTGCTGGGCCAGTTCACGCCTTACCGCCTGTTGTGTCCTTCCCTATGGGCCGCTGTCAGGCTGACTGTTGGTCTATTTCTGAGCATTCACCTCAGGCCAGCCAACGACGCCCATGGTACCACTTCAACAGTGGGAAGCTCACGCCATGGCCCAGGAGTGTTACCAGACCACTGAATGTGTCAGTGTAGAGGTCCGAAGCAATGCGAGAGAGGGCTAGCTCCGCCAGCATTCACAATGCTGAGACTTCATACAATAGTGAAGGCAATATGTGGGTAGGAGGCGTTGATTAAACAGATAGTCCTGCGCTGCTGAATTCAGGCCATGAGCTCACTGACCTAAAAAACACCTGTTGGAGACCATTTAGCGGCGAGTGACCGAATCCGTCTCTCTGCCTCTCAATGGCTGCTCAGTGTGTGTGAGAGAGAGAGTGTGGGTGTGAGAGAGAGAGAGAGAATGTGGCTGCAGTTGGTGAAGTCTAATTTGCACAGTGTCATCATGAGTGCTCTGCGGGACAGGAGGAGGAGGGGTGGAGGGGGTGTTGAATGTACCTTTGCCAGATAAATGGCTCCGGCGGCCAATTGCACAGCAGTGGCAGAGGGGAATCCCCACAAAGCAGAAGTATATAAATAAATAAAGAAGAAAAAAAGAGAGAGAGCAAGAGAGAGATGTGCCTGGCCTGCCCTCCTTGACCAGCCTGCTGAGAATAAATAAATGAGGAGGGAAAACACACATCCTGGGGGCATCCCTCGCTGGCACAGACAGCTCTCAACCTCACACCTTTCTCCTTCTGTCTGTCTCTCTGTCTCTGTCTGTCTGTCTGTGGCACGCACCAGCCACTCAAGCTGTTTGATAGCATCCACAAGACTCCCTCACGCAGCCATCACTTCAAAATACTCCCTCTCTCTCCCCCTCTCTTCCACGCACACACACACACACACACACGTTCTTGTGCCTAATGATCTCATTCCTCACCCTGCGTCCCCGAGGCATGAAACAAGGTTACCTCCAAAGCCTGACCCATAAACACTGCCATGGCAACCTGTCAGTGGTCTCTCTCTCTCTCTCATACATACAAACACACACACACACACTAGGGGTGTAACGGTTCACTAAAGTCACGGTTCACACCGCGGTGCAGAAGTCACGGTTCGGTACATTGGTGTTTTTACACAAATACCCTAGAAGCTTAGTCTATATAACCTGAATGTGCCCCATGTAAAAATACAGTGGGAATATACTATACATTTTATTAGACCAGCCACGCTCCCTTTCACAACCATTTCATTGTTCCAACTGCCATGTTGTATTCATAACTTTGTTGCTCACATTGCTTCTTGTCGTATATTAATATATCCATGATTCTACGTAACTGTCCTATGTCATGCCTAATATAATGTTTATACCGCACGATGCAGTTGTAACACGGGGAGCCACCCCTTTCCATTCATTATTGCCGTGTACACATGCAAACTTAACACCATTATTGTTACTGTGCACCTGTCTAGAGGAGGGTATATGCACTCCCACCCCCACACGATACAGCCAATGAAAACATTTTTATGAGCCATTACCTACATAAACTAGTGCGCGACAGGTCAAATCTGTCGGTAATCTGCGCGCAGTTCGTGTGCATAGTAGTCCAAATGCAGAGGAAAAAACTAGTCCCGCGTGCATCGTGCAATGGCCTTGATGTAGAACAACGCCGACAAACATTACTTTTCTGAGCCAACAACTTTTCCACCACACAGCTGTTTTTGAAAGCATGACAAGCGGGTCGAATTTGAGCCAAGGCTTACAGCTTAAAGGCTCCATGTGAATCTAGCGCTTCTGAATTGTGGTTCTGCATTATGCTAGCTTCGCACCATACCGTTCAACATGCATGCACCGAACCGCAACGTCTGTACCGAAACGGTTCAATCCGAATATGCGTACCGTTACACCCCTAACACACACACACACACACACACACACACACACACAGATGTGCGGGAGAGTAGGCACATTCAGAATTATCTTTGCACTACCTTTCTAGATTTCTGGGTTTCCAGAGCACGCAATGAGCATGCGTGTTCCAGCTGACTACTGTGTGAACAGTCAAGGACGACACAGCTGACGGCTTGGGGAAGGATTCACCACTTTCCCCATTTTCTTTCCCAGAATGCAACGGTAGGCTTATCTTATCCATCCACCGTCCAAACAAGCTTGATATGTTATTTAATCTATATGAAAATGCTTTGTCAGCGCCTTTCCTATCACAATACGTATGCAAAAAGTATGCAGTGAGCAAGCCTAAAGGTCAGCTATTGTAAGCTAATACCAATTCACAAATTATCTCTTTGCATTTCGCCATCTTACCGTTCTCTGTGCGTACTTAAATAAATACAACAACAATCCCGCTTTGCTTCGCAATGTGTCTCAATGTGTGGGGCGGAGCTTCTGAGGGAGCTCGTTTTGATTTGAGCTCGAAGTTAGCAAGCGGTCTACAGAATAACTAACCCTGCCTTTAAGCTAAGAAGTATGTTTTCCCCCCTGTCTGACAGCTAGCTACTTATCTTTCTTCCAGAGACACACACGTCTGGTACTAGCTTACAGAATATTACCGCTTGCAAACACGCATCTTAAAGCCTGATAGTGTCCTTCGTTATATATTAGCGATACTGGGGACAGTCTGGCTGTTAACAGCACCTGCAGGGACCTTCCAGGAATACTTTTACATGGAAAATAAAACGCTGACATTCTATGTTAACAAAACGTTAACTAGCCAGCGTTTTAAGCCAAGCACATTTGATTTATACAGCCCTTAAATCACATTACAGTCTCAAAGGGCTGTGGGTAAAAAAGGAAGAAACAATGGGAAGGGGCCACAGAGGGAGGAATCCCCCTATCCAGTTTCCTATTTAAAAGTAAGAGACATTAAACAGCGGGGATAAAGCCAGTGTGATCAACTGTGTGTGCAGAGTGAGTATATAAATTACTGTATATGGTGGTGGGGTGTTGGCAGGGGGGAGGAGCTCGCTCACCGGCAGACTGGAGGGGCGTCCCTGCATGCTGTCTTCCTGGCTGCTCTTGTTGGAAGCCATGGGCTGGTTGGAAGGAGGAGCGCTGGACTGCGAGCTGAAGGAGTCCTGGGACAGCTCCTGCTGAGAGGGTGGAACAGGGAGTGAGGGGTCGGGGGCCTTCGCACACGTCACGCCAGGCCAGGCCATGAGGGAGGACAGGTGGTTCTTACCTGTGGAGGCGGGGGGAACCTCTGGTATGGAGACGGCTGTTGCTGTGGCAACGGGGGTGTCTGGGAGTACGGGGATGGCTGGCCCTGCTGAGTGTGACCTGGGGGTTGTTGGGACTGAGGATGGGGACCTCCTGCCTGTTGTTGCTGTTGCTGCTGAGAGGCTCCAGGGGGCTGCTGTGCAGGGGGCTGCCCAGGTCCTGGGGGCTGAGGGTAGGCAGCCTGGGCCGGGGAACCCTGCTGGCTCTGGGGCCCTGCCCCCCCTCCCCCTTGCTGTTGCTGTTGCTGGGGGGAGGTGTAGGGAGGCTGGCCCGGCTGAGGCTGCGGGGGCTGGGCGTAGGGAGGCTGGCCCTGGGGGCCGTGGGGGGCTTGGGACTGGGGGTACGGGGGCCCGCCTGGCTGCCCGTGTTGGCCGGGGGGCGGCTGGCCCGGCCCCGGGTAGGGGGCCCCGGCACCGCCGCCCTGGGTCTGGCCCGGGTAGGGCGGCTGCTGGCCCGGGTGAGGAGAGGGGCCGTGCTGGCCGTAGTAGGCCTGCCCCTGCTGGCTGTAGCCGGTTGGACCCTGCTGGCCGTACGCTGACATCTGGACCAGGAGACAGGACAACGCACGCCTCAGCACACATACACACACAGCACATGTACACATGTTGGAAACACAGCTGGAGGAGGCGTCGTGAAACGAGGAGCTCCGAAAGTGGTCCCACCTCAAATGTGTGAACCTAAAGTGTGAGCCAAGCTGTCACACGAACTAAACCTGGAATCACATTCAGCTGCCTAAAGGTTTCACCACTGCAAATATTATTGGGAACAAAAGGGCTCCCGTTTGTTCCTACCACGCCCTGGTCGACGTCCAATTTGTGAAGAAAAAAAAAAACACATTAAGTCAAGTTGATAAAAGGAACACACTATGAGAACTCTGACTCACAACTGCTCAATCATTACTTGTGAAGTTAAAATTAACAGAGTGTATTTTTAACCGATTACATCAGGGGCTTTGGAGAGGGTTGGCGCACTGACTGACTTTGGAACAAAAATTAAAACATTTGAAAAAATGCCGATTTTTGTTTCGACCAAGAACTAGCGTATTCTTATTCGCTGTTCATTTTCCAATGGCGACAGTCCTATTTGTTCCTTACAGGCATGCCGGCACAGGCATACCTTCTAGTGACAGGCAAAACCTCAGGAGCCCTTGTTGCCGTTGAGGCGTCACACCTCATTTATATTATGGCGTGGAAGGAGTGAACAGACCAATACATCCTAGATGCTTCCCCTTGAACCCTCAAGTGTGAGGGTGCGCTGAGGCTTTTTCATATAAAAAGCAAGCCTCTTCAGTTAGTTTCCATTCCATTACCCTTAAGAAGGATGAAACGGAGAGGAGCTGACCTTGTGAGGCAGCAACAACAACAAACAAATAAATAAAATACATATAATAGGAGAAGTGGAGGAAAGACAAAAACAAAGCAAACACAATAACCGGGAGGGGAAGAAGCTACCGGAGACTTCAGAGAGAACGAGCTGCACGCATTAAAACGACCACGGTGAAGTGGCATCTTCCCCACAAGGAGGAAAGGGGAACCCCGGGGGGGAGGGGGGGGAGATAACAGCACACAATGGACACGAGGGCACAGACAGAGTGAGGGGACCTTTGAAGAAAGAGGTCTCGCTGCATGGGATTCCCTGGCGTGACACTGGAGCTCACACGAGCGAGGTGAAGCGAGGCGGAGGCATGAGTCAAGACCACCACTGACCTGCTGGCCATACTGCATGCTGCCACCTGCGATGGCACCGGGGGAGCGGCCTTGCATCCCCATGGGGTACCGCTGGGGGCCCGGCGGTCCGTAGCCCTGCCCAGGGTAGGAGCCTGCCTGCTGGGGGCCCGGTCCGGGGGGAGCCCCCTGCTGCTGCTGCTGCTGCTGAGTGTATGCGTTAGCGGCCCCATAGGGCTGGCCGCGCATCTTCCCTACCTGGTCCATGGCACCGGGTGGCTGCAAGAGACAGACAGGCCATTACAAGGCTGCTGATCTGCATCCTCACACAGGAGCAAAGCCCAGTTCAACAAGACATTAAAAAAGGGTATGCACAGTCATTGTTAAGATACTGTCAAATTCACCAAATATCTCCACGCAGTACACTAGATAGGAACATAGTGGCGAACTTGCTCACTACCTAGTCACTGTGTTTTTAATGTGTGTTTCAGTTTTGATTTGAGTTTGAATTTAGCAAGTGTTCAAGAACGATTATACCTTTAACACCGAACTTGTGTCTCGCTGCAGGCCATTCAAACCAGAAAGCTAAACAGGCTGAGTTGTATCAACAGAACAAAAAAGCAGACACAACTTTACTGGGATTTACTTTCCCACTGAAGTGGGGGGAGAAGAAAAAGGGAAAAAAGTGGGAAAAGAATCTGGCGTGGAATGAATGAATGAGTGCGCGCGCCAGGAACACTCTCCTGCCCAGGAGATCATTGTGCCAGTGGGTGGATCATGTTTCGCTAGGGACGTCACGGAGGGCTTTCTAGGAAAATAAACCAGAGGAAGTAGAAGTGATTGCGGTGGCTGGAGCCAAGCCCACCGCTCCCCCCCTCCACCACGGGTGTGTCGGTGCGCCGGGCTTGACCTTAGCTCTCTCCCTCGCCGTGGATGTAGGGGATGGCGGAGGGGAGGGAGTGACCCCAGACTCAAAGGCTCTCTGGCTGGGAAAAGCGCTGCTGCGAAGCGCCAAGTTAACGCGCAGCCTCGCTGGCCTGGTCTGCCCTTCCGGCTCACGGCCGCAGCAAGCAAGCTCTGAGAAGAGGAACACCTCTGCCGCCCTGCTGACCGCAGGCAGCGAGACGCGAGGCTTTCATTGCTTCCCACGCTTATTAATCTGGGTGTGTGGCGAGTGTGTGTTCTCTCTATCTCCTCCCCCTTCTCTCGCTCCAAAAAAAAAAACAAGGAATAAAAACCTCCCTTCCTTGGTTAAGGGAGACAAGCGCCAGGGCTATTTATAGCCAGTCAGACGGAGAGGGCAGCCTGCCGTCAGTGTAACGGTTCCCAGCTGTGCTGCCGTTTGAACCCGGGCCAGACCCGACTCTTCCCGGGCTACAACACAGCCCAGCACACGCTCTGGCACTCCATGAATGACGGGTGGCGCGTGCGTGTGCGCGCGTGCATGTGCGTGTCGAGGTTGGGCTGAGGTGGGACGGGGGAGTGATCCAAGTAATTCCGCTCCAGGATTTTGCCCCCACCCTGCCCCAGGCCAAACTCTCTTTCCTGAGCTGCAGGTTAAGGACTGTGTGTGTGTGTGTGTGTGTGTGTGTGTGGTGGGAGCTTAGGTGTTACTCTGCTCCCCAGGGTCATTACCATGCACACTGTGGGAGAGTGGGGGGGGGCACAGTGGATGCTTTCCCTTGACCTCTAATGAACTTTTAACCCTGCTCTGTCTATAATGTGTGTGGTGCGCTCGTGTGTGTATGTGTGTGTTAGTAGGGTGCTATGGGTGTAGTACAGTATCTATTTTCTGCCAATGATGTCACCCTAGACATGACCCCACCCCACCCTCCCAGTTCTCCCGTTCCTCACTAAAGAGTTACCCCCCCACACACACTTGTTGCAATATGCAATTCCACCAGCATTAGCTTGATCACAACACTTTGTTGAAATAAGCTTTATTATTTGTCAAAATTGCATATAAAAGTAATCCTCAAAATAACTGCTAATAGCCTCTTTTGCACCAAGCAAATCAACATACATGTGTATGAATGTGCATGCTCAGACAGTAGTCAAGTCCTTCGTACTGACAAATGAACAAATTGAGACTAAATAAACTCAGTGACATTTTTGCTGTTTATTGTATATGTACTATGACATAATACCAAGGTCTAGGGCACTGATATAGACCTCAATCAGTGTATAGAGATAGAAGGCACTTTCAAGGAGAAATGTCCATGTGGCTCAACAAAGACCTTGGTGGGTTTATCAAAGACATTCTTAGAATCACCCTTGAAATTCTAACCAACAGTCAACATCAGCGCTATTCTAAATACAATTAATCACGTTCATTATCTGCAGACATCAAAATAAGATGTGTTGGCGACTTGGCGCACACACAAAAACCAAACCTCCTCTTGCAAAAGAATAGATCTGGGACAAAACACCTTTATGTCCACACCACCTCAGAAATCAGTCACATGCACCAATAAAACACATGGTTTGTCATGCCCACATGGTCAATTTAACTCAGCAGGAGTTGACTGAAGGAAGCCTAATTGCACCCAGATTCAAGAAAACGCAGCAGCGGTTTATAGTGGCATGCAGCCTAAAGGTTTATATGGCACCGCTGGTCTGTCTCTCTGACCAGTCATCTAATCAATTACCAGAGTAAACTCCTCCCCCGGCCCTATCAGGCTGTCTTCCTTAGTAGATAAATAACTGCAATTAGCACATGGCTAATCTGCATAGAGTAGAGCTCTTTCCAGAGATGGTTTCACCTGTGGGTACTCGCTCTCATGACTGGGGCTTATCCAGGGTGGCACATGCATGTGTTGTTCAACCTGTGTCACAATGTATTAGTATTGGAATGGTCCGATATTAAATGTAGCATTTTGAGATTGATCTACAGTGCGATTCCCTTTGTCAATGTCATCACTGTGTGTGTGTGTTTTATGACTGATCGGCCAGCTCACAAGATACTGGGCCGAGGCCAGCTATGGACCTAGGAGAGTAGGGGTCCAGACGATAAACAACTGCTGCTAATTTTATCTGCCTCACCCGGCACACACACCATTGTTGTCCCGTAAAGTATTCCCCAAGCACACACACACACACACACACACACACACACACACACACACGTGAGGCCACCCTCATATGTAGAGGTCACCATTGTCACGTGTTGCTCTAGGCTAGGCCTTACCACGTACTCCTTCTCATAAGATGCTAGGCATCATATTCTAGAGAAGCAGACTATCAGTGCATTTACATGGACTTGAGTATCCCAGTTATGAGGCGTATCCCAGTTTTGATCATATTCGAGATATGGTGTTTACATGACCACAGAGAAATCGGGTTACTCGTATCCCTGTATGCATGATATACACTACAGTAACCCGGTAGAGACCTCTGACCTATGATTACTATTGGACAGCGTTAAACCAATAGGCGTTGCTACAACTGTTTTTGATCAACTCATCTAGCTCTACCACCATTTAAAAACGATTGTGGTGCGCCTAACGTTTGTGCTGGTGATCCTAACATTTTCAGTAAGGAGCACCAGTGCTACTAGTGGAAAAATGTAGTCTGGAGCCCTGCTTAATAGAGCTAGTTTGGGGCGAGGGGGGGCTTATAAAAACATGGCATAATTGTATAGTGAATGTAAAGAGGGTGGAAGTGCATTGGGGCATTTGTGCCTATGTCTTGTAGAGGACAGTGCTGCCGTATGTGTGTTCTAGCGTTTTGCCTCTAAATCTAAATTAAATTATTGAATTAGAGTTGCAAGCTTGACGCCTCCCTAGTTTATATCAAGAAATAACGTATCCGGAGTAAATAGTAGGCCTATGGTTAGATTCCACAAGGAGCTAACGTAGGCCAAAATAAAACGGACGTGCAATGAAATATTTCGTGCCCATTTATATTTGGGTGAATCTTCACTCATTTTGAGCTGCGGGTTTGGAAACGGAACCTGGTAGCTGATCTGTAGGTTACTTTAAAACAAAACAAAACCCAACTGATCAGGAAGTCGTATAGTCCTACTCTAATTGCCTACCTTGCAATAGCGGTTGAATAAAACCATATGAATGTGTTGCATTACTTTTACAGCCATTCATCTCCTCTTTCACTCTGCTGGTGATTCACTCATGCTCGCTCTCACTAACGTGTGTATATTTTCTGCTCTGCTTCACGTGGTGTTACGCCGATGGAGGTTGATGTAGGTAGTTGTGCGCTTGTGTGACGCACAACCTACATGTGTCCATAATGGAAAAAATGGCAGAATCATTCATGTAGAAATGAGATCGCATAGCGTTATGAACGGAGATCGCGATTTTATTACGATTATTCGTGCAGCCCTAGTTAGCATTAGGTGGGTCTGTTTTGCATCAATGAAAACATGGCGGAAAATAAGCCATGTACACCGCTTACAATAATGACCCAAAAGCAAACTATGCTTTTAAAATGTATTTTGCTACTCAAGAATATTTAACAGGATGGCTTCTTTAGAATGGCAGACAATGTGGGCCTTACGTCCGCTAAGTGGTTTATTCACTGAAGGAATGCAGTCCTGCTGAGCGTTTCTAGGTGACGCTGGGAAGATGATGATGAAGGTTGAAGAAACGAGTTGGGGGCCGCTACAGCGTGAGGAGAGTCAGCAGCAGCACTCTACACACCCAGATGTTCATCCAGCTGTTCCAAACTATGCTAGGAGACGTTGCAGGGCAAAGGAAAGCAGGGGATATGAGGACTGGCACGCAAATATGTGAGAGCCTTGGTAAGGGCGGGGACATGGAATCTTCACTTTGTGTTACATGAATTTGTATGAAAAGTGCTATATAAATAAAGATTAATTGATTGATTGATTCACTTAATTAAAGGGAATGAAAGCCACCATATTTTTTTAAAGCCATGCGGGGGAAAAAAAGACAACAATGGCTGCTTAACAATAACTTTTGGTAAATGCGGGCTGGCCATTTACTGGCCACATGATGAATTAATGCCTAAAAACATGTTTCTTGAACACCCAACCAAGCGCCAAATGCGGGTAGATTTTCCGTTTGCCGAGTAAATCTTAGAGACTATCCGCCACACTGGCGGGCAAATGTTTTAACTAAAATAGGCATATAAATCTTGAGTGGGAGTTTCTCTCTACCTACTACTCTGTTGCCTGTGTTGAGTTTGACACACATACATTATCTGTGAAAATCCGCACCTACTCTCTCAGATTGGCTCTCTAAGATCTCCCAAGCAACCATCTGATAATTTCATAACAAAAAAGCAGAAATACACAATCCGAGAGAGCAAGGGCAGTATTTATGTGATGTCCGACCAACAACCAGGAAGAAATACCCATTGTCTAAATCATGAGTTTGAAGTAGTGTTAGTTAATATTCAAGGAATATAAGAAAAGTGTATTTTAGCACATTCCTTAATTACATCAACCTTCTACTTGTGTAATAGGTTTTTGCATGAAAAAGATCAAGTTAAAAATTTCGCAAATTCAGTAGTGGCACTCGCATATGGGATCATATGCCGGTAAAGAAATAGTCGACACGTATAAAAACTGTACTAATTCAAATGTGAATAGAATCCAGCCAGACCCACTTGCTATACAGTCAGGCTAAATACATGCAGTGGAAATATTCTAAAGGATTAAACAAACCTTTCAAATATGAAAACCCGAAGACGAAACCCTGCAAAAATAAACTAGCATTGGAGGTTTGGAGATAAAAGAGTTATACGAGGCTAAATACAGTAGTACACTATAATAAGTAGTAGATAGGCTTACAACTACTGTATGATGTGGTGATGAGTTGTGCCGTCATGTGTTAGTATCCCAATGAAATACTAAAATATTGTTAATACAGTAGGCTACTGTTATGTGGCAATAAACTTAAAAATATTTTTTTTGACTGAAAACTAAAAAACAAAATGCTTGGCCGGTGACTCAAAAAGTTCATTTTGGATCTTGAGTGCAAAGCATAGCATATCGGAAAGCATAGCTGCAATTTCTGAAATCTGGCAAATGTTTCTCCCCGTGAAATTTCCTAGATATACTGCAACACACTCTTTTGGATATTAAATATAGGCATGAATGTAGGTTAATTTGATTGAAAATGATATTGGGCTGAATAACACACACTGACTGAAGTGGCTTGAGGAACAGGATTGTTCACTGACAGCTTCATGCTAATTGAACTGCTATTCTAGCAGATTTAATAACAGTCAATATTGAGGACACATGCCGCTCTGCGATACACAACCATCATTGTACACAATAGAAATATTCACACACACATGTAGTGCTCCGTTTGGTGCTCTGCCAATACAAAAAAAAGATATATATTATATTTGAAGGCTGAACCTGTGATACTAGTGATGGGGCAAGATTTGTAAAACAAAAAAAGTCTGTACTGGTCATTACCAATGTGAACAGTT